>LOJH01024053.1:4844-17344 GCA_001685095.1 Ellobius talpinus | reverse complement strand
TAGAGGCAGGCGGATACAGAGTTCCTCCTCAGGCAACCTCATCCTAAAGATAAATGAATAAATGGCTAAAGGAAGCCTATGGTGGTTTGGAGCTGGGGAAGATCACCATCCTCAGGCTTCTAAGAGCGAGCTCAGCTCTGGAAGAACTCCAACGGAAAGAAAGCACTGCCTCTTTGAGATCAGAAGGATTGGATCTATACTTCTGAGGGTGAATTTACGGCCCAATACTTCTAAGAGCTTGTTTTGGGGGAAAAAAAGCCGGACAGTGGTGATAAACACTTTTAATCCCAGCACCTGGGAGGGAGAGGCAGGCAGATCTCTGTGAGTTTGAGGCCAGCCTGGTCTACAAGAGCTAGTTCCAGGACAGGCTCCAAAACTACAGAGAAACTCTGTCTTGAAAAACCAGAAAGAGAGACAGGGAGAGAGAAAGAGAGAGATTGTTTTGCAAAGCTTATCACTGACAGTGGAGGACTTGCTAAACACGGGATCTGATTCTGTGTTTATTTTCTTTAAAAAGCCAGGTACAGTGAAGCATGCTTTTTTTTTTAAAGATTTTATTTACTTATTATATATACAGTATTCTGCCTTTATGTATGCCTGCAGGCCAGAAGAGGGCACCAGATCTCATTATAAATGGTTTGAGCCACCATGTGGCTGCTGGGAATTGAAGTCAGGACCTCTGGAAGAGCAGCCAATGTTCTTAACCTCTGAGCGGTCTCTCCAGCCCAGTTCTGTGTTTCTTAGGCAAGAATTGCATGTGGGCTCTCAGACAGGTATCTTGGAGGCAAGACTTGTACTTCAACAGGTCCTAGATTCAACAGGTCTAGTGTGTTCTGGGCAGAGGAAGAGGAGTGTCTCACAGAGAACCAGACACTAGTTTGGCAAGATGAAAGAGCTCTGGAGAGTGGCTGTGTGTCAGTGTGAACACGCTATTGAAACACCGCTAAGCTGTCGGTGTCCAGCATGTGCTGATGTTTTCTCCGGATAATTTTATCAGAGAGAAATAAAGATTTAAGACCAAAAGTAGAGGCTGGAGAAATAGCTCAGAGGTTAAGAGCAATGGCTGCTCTTCCAGAGGTCCTGGGTTCAATTCCCAGCAACCACATGATAGCCTACAACCATCGGTAATGAGATCTGGTGCGCTCTTCTGGCCTGCAGGCAGAACACTGTACACATAGTAAATAAATAAATCTTTAAAAAAAAAGACTAAAAGTAGTTAAATTACCAGTACCAGTGGAGACAGCCAAGGTGAAGAATATGAATTCCTCTAGTAACCTGAAGGCAATACAGTTGTGTTGTTCCGCAGGGAAGAGGAAGCAGAAATGATGACACAAGAGAAAGTGACTCCATGTTCTCCACCCTTTTGTCAAAATGGCTGGAGCACTGATAGGTTTGAAGTGGTGAGTATGCCAGTTGCCTTGGCTAATCATTACATGGTGTCTGTGGGTGTGTGGGTGTGTGTCTGTGTGTCTCTGTGTGTGTGACTGTGTATCTGTGTGTGTGACTGTGTGTACTGAAAGGTTCCATTGTATCCCCATGTAGTTATTATGTGACAAACATCTTAAAAATATTGGGGACCACCTAGTGTCTGAATGCCTATAGAACAAATTTTCTTGCTAAGGAGTTTACATTATTTCTCTCCCTTCCCTTTGAGTTTAACCTTTATTTCCTCAGGTTTCTCCAATGATATTGGATTTTCTTTGTAATTAGAGGAGAGAGCTCAGAATCTCTCCAGCGCTTGCGACATAGATCTTCTGGACATCATTGACTATGTTCCACTGAGTGGGTCAGCCCTATTGAGTCCTATGGACCGCTGGCTCCCTGCCCTAGGAATCTGGTCAGATCAAACAGCTGCAGTAGTCGCAGGAAGAAAAGGCGTAAAGAGAGATGGAAAATGATGTTTTCCCAAGCTCCAAAGGTGTCATTAGGTCAGAACTAGAAACTGCATGCTGCACGCTTCTCTGTCCCTCTGGTGTCTCTAAAAGCCAGGGCATTTGTTTGGTAATGAAGGTGAGGGTTACCTGTGTCCAGACTTACAGCAGCAGAGCCCCTCACCTTTTACTCCATGAACACTGGGTCAAATCAGCCCTCTTGAGGGAGACCCTGTCATTGGAATGACTCCGTCCACGAGGTGCCAGCAGTACCCTTACCTGTGTGACAACCAAAAGTCTCTACATGCTGTTAAATGTTCCCTGGGAGCCCCAGGCATCCCAGTTAAAAGCCACCAGTTTATCTTAGTGAACATTCCTGTGGTCTTTCTGAGAAGCCACCTTAGGGAATGGAACCAGCACCGCTCTTGCATCACCTAGACTGACTCAGTTTCAGCATCCATGGGTTGCGCTTGGCGAGATGATGAAGAAAAGCTAAGCAAGCTTAAGGGTGCATCTATTCAAGCCACCTCTCGCGCCATCAGCACTGTCATCGGGATTTGGAGTGGGGCGCTTAACATTCAGGTTTGCATCTGAAAATTGAAGGGGTGGAGCTGGGCTAACTGCTATAGTAATGGCGCTACCCATGCTAACATTTTGATTACCAGTCTTGTGAGTGCTTGTTATCACTCCTGTCTGAGAAAAGTGTCGAGGACCCAAGGGGTGTGACTGGCCCTGAATTTTCCAAGGAAGAGATTTGATGCTGTGCTGAGGAGGTGAAGAAGGGGAGCTCACGGTCATTGCCTGGATGGAACGGGAGTTGAGTGAACCAGGAGACAGGTCTGCAGGAGGGTGTCAAGCTAGAGGCTAGAGGAGAGAAATCTGTGAAAGTAGGGAAACAGAAAACACAGAGAAGCTGTCATGTGACAGCGTGTTAAAGGGAAACCACCTCTTTTAAACACATGGCACCTAACTGGAGGTCTAGGTGGACATTTAAGAAGCAAACATTGAGCCGGGGGTGGCGGCACAAACTTGTCTTTCCAGCGCTTGGCAGGCAGAGGTTAGATACATAGGGAGCTTGGAGCCTAAGGTCAGCCTACATGAGACCTGTCTCAAAAGTAAGGGGTTGGCAGAGGAAAGTAAAACTTGACTTGGCGCAGTGGGTTTCTCGTCCTGGCATCGCTACAGCAAGGTCAGAATGCAACACTGAGAGTTCAGAAGTCTTCAGTGTCCCAATTATTTTATACTTGCCTGGTCTGTGAGTGGCTCAAACAATATTGTTACTGTCCTTAACCGTGGACTGGAGCCTTCGTGTGGGATGTTTACACAAAAAGGAAGTTCCTTTCCTGGCTCCTGTCATCAGTTTCACCAGGTGCAAAGTGCAGCTGGCCAAACCAGCCTGTGGACAGACACAGCTGCCTCTTGGCAAACCCGGCTGTGGTAGCGGATCTCCCGCCAGCACCTAGATCACGGGCATCCACTCCGGTCAGCAGCGCCAGTCTGGATGGAGATTCCTCCCCTGCTGTAGAAAACGCTGTGGCCATTAGGGTGCTAGGCCAGCCTTGGTAGGAGGCATACCAAGGCTGGCTTACCTGGCTCTGCTCCAGCTCTAAATGAAGAGGCGCTACCTCAGACACAGCAACTGTAGTGTAAGAGGGTCTTCGTTGGGTCTCAAACCCAGGACAAATGGCTGAGGGGCCTATTTAACATTATCAAAGCGGATCCGACCTGGTTGCCAGGTTCTCCCAGAATCCCTCAGTCCCTACCTGTGACAGAATCCTCCTGACTAGCATACTCCACCCCCTACCCTAAACTGTAAAAAGACCACAGTGACCCTCATAGGTGGAGTCAGACTGCCGCCTTCCCTTTAGAAAGCTTTTCATTTGGCTTCCCTGTCATGGGCAGAACAAAAATCAAGGGGCTTTTTGTGGTCTTAGAGTCTGTAGCAGATGGACCATGACTCCCCCTGACCTCTTCAGTGAAGGGCAGGATCCAGGCCTCTGACCCTTCTGCAGCTTCATTCCACCTTGGCCTTTCAGGCTATTGCTCTGCTCCTTGATTTTTTTTTTTCTTCACGATTTGGTCTTTGCTGCCCTTTGAATCTCAGCCTGAGGTCACTTCCACAGAGGCCTCACCAGACCCCATGACTCCCCACCTTCACCTTTGCTTGACCTTCATTCTAGAACGAATCACTGCCTTCATCATCTTTCCAGCAGTTTCCAGAACTACAGCCACCAGAGATGCCAGATTCTTGATTTTGTTTACTATTGTTAAACAAAGCTTTTGGGAGGCTTGTCTGTGGGTTCAGCTTCTGCATAAAGCCCAACAGAGCAGACAAACATGGAGTCACTTGTGCCTGGTACTACATAATCTTCTAAAGGTTGCAATGCCATGGTTGAAAATTAAAATCAAAAGTCAGGAAAGTCATAACAGCCAATTAGTAGGGGAAAATTCAGATTTGGTTTGTCCTGCCAAACACTCAAACGAGAGCTCATTTGTGGAATTTTTCTCCAGCAACTAAGAAACCAGTTCTCTAACAGACACCTGCTGGAGCTTCCAATTATTTCTGACACTACCTGGAGATGGTATTAGATCCCACAAGTTGAGGCCTCATGGCTGCCCTGTGCCCCACACTTCAGATGTGAGTCACAAGCCTCAGGCTCTTGTACCTGACCGTTTGGAGAGCACACTATAAATTGGGTTTCTTCAATTTAATTGAACTCAGGTCCAATTAATTTGCTTGAGGGGTTCACAGAAATCCTCAACACACTCATGTTTACCACTTAATTGCAAGGGATACGGATATGACGTGCTGAGCCATACTGGCAGAAGGAGCATCAAGCCTCCATGCCAGGCGCAGCTCCCTCCAGGTGCCATCTTGTCCTAAACTCTCAGGATGCTCCATGAAGGCAGTCCTTTTGTGGAGATTTCATCATACAACTTGGTTGAGTAAATTATTGACATCTTCTCAGTTAGCCCTGTAGCTCCTCTTGCCTTCCAGAGGTTGGGGATGGGAAACTTTAGCCCCTGGTCTGCCTTGGTCTTACTTACACCGGATCCCCCCTGGAGCACCTGACAGACCATTAAGCCATTAGTCAGCTCACTGCACTCTGGACATTCCAAGATTTTCAGGAGCTGTACACCATAAAATGATGGAGAAAAACTATTTCACAGTATCCTAGGATGGCCTTCCCTGGACCCAAGCAAGGAAATGGCCTCTGTTTTAATTCTAGAAGGGGAATGACTTCAACACAACCAATCTACTTTGTTTTCTTTCTTCAGCCCCTTTTTGCTTAGAATGAAGCCAGCCTCCTCTTCTTACCTCATCAGAAAATGTGTTCCATTTTGTTAAACGAGATGCTGCCCAACTCTAGAATCACCAAAGAAAAACCAATTACATTTAAAAGATTTTTATGTGTATTTGTGTGCACCTGAGTTGTATGTAATAGGTGAACTGTGTGCTTGCAGTGCCCCTGAGCTCCAGAAGAGGGCGTGATTTCCCCTGGAACTGGAATAAGCAGTTGTGAGCTGCCCACTATGGATGCTGATGCAAATGCTGGGAACTGAACTCAGGACTTCTGCAAGAGCAGCAAGTGCTCTTAACCACTGTGACATCTCTCAAGCTCCAGTCAAATAGCTTTCCAAAAGTAATTTTCTATCATTTTGTCTTTTGACCTATGGAGGTTTTAGCACCTGAAATAATAACATGAGCAAATAACAATAATGTCTTAATAAAGAGGCATTTTCATTTGCCTAACTTATACACAAGTTTCCAAAAGGAAGGCTCTGGGAATGGTTGGCAGAAGGCTGGGGACAAACCATGGGAGCTGCCTTCTTTGTTACCATTTAACTACTTAACAAATGTTTATTATCAGGTTGAGTGCTAAGCTCTGGAGAGACCCAAATGGAGAAAATACAGAACGATGGCTCAGCTGGTAAAGGGCTTGCAGGGCAAGCATGAGGACCTGAGTTCGAATCCCCACCCAATAAGAACGACAGGTGTTACGGCGGCGCACACCTGTAACTCAGCGCTGGGAAAGTGGAGACATGAGGATTCCAGCAGCTCCATAGTCAGTCAGTGCTGCTCAAGTGGTGAGCTCCATCCAGTTTTAGAGAGGACCCCGTCTCAAGCAATAAGGTAGACGCCTGACATTGACTACCGGCACTATGTGCAAGTATGGATGAAAGCTTCTACACACAAATGTGCAGAAGGAGGGGGAGGGGGAGAAGAGAGAGACGGAGGAAAACACAAGCTAACAATGGTGGTGGCTCTGATTCTTAAGCAGTGGCTGCACTGCAGTTTCCTAAAGACGGTTGAAACGGAAGCACAAGGTGACACTGGAACTGAGGAGGTGACCCCGTCCCAGGGGTGCCTACAGAAAGTTGTTATTGGAAGCAAGAACAGCAGAAGGATCGGAAGATAGGAATGAACAAGGAGCAACAGAGGCTTTGAGATTTGAGGAACCAGCGGGGAAGGGGGAAGGGTGCAAAGAAGCCAGAAGCTCTGGAGGTTAAGGGACCTGGAGGAGGCATGGAAAGAAACTGTGGGGGGCAGAGACCAGAGCACAGAATAGTAAAGAAAAGTTCTAGCAATAAGAAATACGGCTAGGGTTGAGTGCAAACTTACAATGTGGCAAGCACTGTGCCGAATATGCCTATGTATTAACTGATTTAACCTCCAGGATAGTACGTGCAGGGTTGGGGAGGGGGGTTACGGATGTTTACTTCCAGGGAATGTGGAGGACAGGCAGACAATAGGGGTGAGTGGAGTCAGCATGGAAAACACTGTCTCTGGTTATACTTCCCAGTTTTGCTCTTTAACGCTTGTTTTCCCTGGGAGAATGGAGCTGGTCCTGTGCCCCTACTCCATGGAATGTGGGAGCTTGGCATGGAGTCCACCCTGGCTGTGCAAGGGAGTCTGCACCCTCCGCTGATATCAGCTGGGCTTTTGTTTGCTGGTTCGGTTTGGTTTTAGCATGCTGCTAGAGAAAGCTACCTGGGGATTTTTTTTCTTGCAGTGCCCTTGGACACCAGGCCTCAGTGTTGCTGTTGACTGTGACTCCCCTCTTGGACTGCGATGCTCACTCAATATACTTCTTCAATATGCTGTGGGTGACCAACTTTGGTGTTCTTTTTTTGTCCTGCTAATCTTTCTAGAGACAACTTGAAATGTTAAAATATAAAGCTGATAATTACATGGAAGGATTAGTGATCTAAAGCTTGGTGCTTTATTCATGAAGTAATACATTTACAAGTTGAAGAAATTCCACTGAAGGTGGAGCTGTGTGTCTGTATTCCTAGCACTCAGGAGACGGATGCAGGAGAATGGCAAGTTTGGAGACAGTCTAGACTACATAAAAGTTCCAGGTCAGCCGTGCATATAAAGTGACCTGTCTCAAAAATAAGTAAATAAAGGATTAGCAAATGGCTCACCAGGAAAACGTGCTTGCGGCACAAGCCCTACGCCTGAGTTGAATTCCTGAACGCACGTGAAAGAGTTGGGTATTGTCATGGCTGAGCATCTGTAGACAGCAGGCAGACACAGGAGACTAGACAGATACCTAGAGCACACAGCGAAGCAGGAGCAAGAGAGACCCTGCTGCAAAAGCAAATGGAAGGCAAGAGCCAAATTCTGAAGGTTCGCCTCTGACTTCCAAATGCGTGCCATGGCATGCACGCGCCTCCACTCATACACCATACACACACAAGCACACACACACCCATTAATAATTAATTTAAAAGTTAAAAAAGTATAGACACAAATAAACAATTCGCATGAATAGAGCATCAAATGTAAAAGCCTTATTCAGACATCCTCATGGAAGGTGGCAATGCTGAACCTTCCATAGCATAGGTATTGCTTGGTTTTAGTCAGAAATTAATATGTATATACATACTTGTATATACATATTAAATAAAATATAATTTTTGGAGCTTTTCCTTTAAACAGTACGATATTATGTTTTATTTTTCATATGCATTGATTCTTCACAATGACCCATGGGTCACATTTACAGAGCATGCTAATTTACTTAATCCTTTCCTGGTGGGTGTTAAGGTTTTATCTAGTTGGGTACTGTTTGATCATTTGTTTGTTTTGAGACAGGTTTCTCACTATACAGCCCTGGCTGACCTGGTATCACCTGTGTAGACCAGGCTGGCCTTGAACTCTGAGATCCGGCCTGTGTCTGCCTCTGAGTGCTGGGATCAGAGGCACGCGCCACCATGCCAGCTCTAATGTTTCACTACCACAAATAACAGTGCTTGTCGTTCAGGTGCAGTCTGTATTTAGCTCCTAGCACAAATGTTTTTAGGGGGAATCTTCCTAGAAGGGGAATTGTTGAGTCAGAGAGAGTGTGTGTACTCTTTACATTTGAACAGTTACTGCCAAATGGCTTTAAAAAGGAGCTGCAAAAGTCTACATTCCATTAGCAACACATGCGAGTTCCTGTTTCCCACACTCTTGAATATGGTCAAAACTTTAGTTTTGTAAATTAATTTTTTTGTAAATTAAAAGTTGTATCTTGTTTATCTTGCATTGCTTTGATTATTAAAATGTTGAAAAATATTTTTATGTATTTATTGCCTTTTATTTGCTGTAATTTTTGTTCTTATTTTTTGCTTATTTTTCTGTTGAATTATTGTCTTTCACCATTGCCAATTTTTCAGATCTCTTTGCAGGTTAAAAAAGCCCACTTCCTGTTACAAATTGCAAGGGTTTTTTTTTCTATTCTGCTGTTTACTTATTGACTTTATGGTCTTCTTTGCCTTGCCAAGAACCACTCCCCCACCTTTGAAATGGAGTCCTACTATGTAGCTCAGGCTAACTCATGATCGATGTTTCCACCTTAGCTTCCCAAGAGCTGGGACTGGTGTTATCAGAAAATGTGGGGCATTCTTTCCTGAATGCCAGGTAGTCAGGAAAATCAAGATTCTCTCTTGGGGTTCTTGGTGTCATTAGTAAAAAGTGTAAGAAGAGACTCAAACGGATGCTTGAGGAGAATTTTATTCATGTTTAAAAGAAAAGCACAGGCAGTTGTACAGAGGAGAATGGAGGGGTGGCAAAAACAGCACAGCACTTGAGCTAAGCTGGCGAGGAGGTCAGCCAGATGATGAGGAGCAGGGTTTTAAAGAACAAGAAGGGATGGGCTTCCTTCAAATAAATAAAAAAGGGACACGGGTTCTGGCCAACATCTGGAGGATTAAAAATGCAGAGGAGAAGGAACAGGAATAGTTATACCTTTCTGATCCAGGACTCAGAGAAGATGGAGCCAACAGACCTCATGACAGCCTGACCTGTGCTGAGGGAGGGAATTCTGCCAGGGGAAAGTTAAGTGTCTCACTAAAGGAATTCTGTCTTATTTTTCAACACGGCTTAAAGTGAACTCTCCTTCCTAGGGGTAGTCTGTCCTTCTTAAGGGTAAACGGTCCTTCCTGGAAGTATACCATCCTTCTGAGGGATAGACCATCCTTCTTAGGGGTAGTCTGTCCTTCCTAGGGGTAATCTGTCCTTCCTGAGAGGAGACCGTCCTTCTGAAGGGTAAACCATCCTTCCTAGGAGTATGCAGTTCAACGCCTGCTCTACGCGCTACAGTACAGTTTGCTGGTCAGGCAAGGGCCTGGAGATTGAAACACACATACATGCACAGAGACAGACACAGGTGCCAAGAATGCCCCCTTGAATCAAGAATGCTCACTTTATTGTGTTCCAGGGCAGCTTATATAGGGTCTCCTTGACTAATGGCCACGCCCTAACTCTCAGCTGCAAGCCCACCAGAAACCACTCCCCTGCCATCAGGGAGGGTCTAGTGCTCAGAACAGCTGCAAGTGCAGGAAAACAAGTTGTTTACAGGAAATTCAGGGTCTGGGGGTCCATAGTACCTAACAGGGGTAGTCTGTCCTTCCTAGGGGTAATCTGTCCTTCCTGAGGGTAAGCCATCCTTCCTGAGGTAGATCATCCTTCTGAAGGATAGACCGCCCTTCCTGGGGATGGTCCTTTGGCCAGATGATTGACCTACCCACCTCATGAGAAGTTCTCCTTCAACACTGTTATAGCGTTATAGTCACGGGCCTCTGTGAGCACCCAGGAGTTACAGTCTTTTTAATGACCAATAAGATGATTCAGTGGGTTAGGGTTGATGACTTTAGTTTTATCTTTAGAAGCCATATGGTGGAAGAAGGAAACCAGCTCCTACAGGTTGTTCTCTGACCTCTAGGTGCAGTGCCCTATCCAAAAAAATTAATTTTTATATGACTAGGGAAGCCAATCTTGTCCATCATGTCTCCCAGTCTTTCCCAGTTTAAAATTCTGAGGGGGGAAAAAGACTTGTTTTTCCTAGCCTTGTTCTGGTTTTATGTTTTGCAGTTCAGCTACATAGAATTTAGTTGGATATAAGAAGTAAAGTATTTTAGTGCTTTTTTCCCTTCCTAATGGCTTGTGTGCTACACCATTTCTGAATTGTTTTCATTCTCTTGGTGACCTTGTATGACTTTGCATTTTAAATTCTCGAGTATATCTGAGTGTATCTGGGGCTGTCTCTGAGATCGCTGCTCTCTATTAGAAGCAGCCTTATTCCCTACAGCACCTCTGTATTGTCTGTACTTTCTCTCCTTGCAGATCATCTAGTTGGGTAACGCTAGCTCTCCCTCCTGATTTTGTTCATGCTAACGTTGGCTGTTCTCACTCCATCATTATTCAATGTGAGCTTTAGATCCTTGTGCCAGTGTCCAAAGCAATCCTGATGGATTTGGGTTGGGATTACAATTGCTTCCGGGATATCAAGAGTGTTCCACTTATTCCTGTTTTCTTACAAGTTCCTGTATTAATCAAGACAGCAGGGTCCATGCTATGTGAAGAATTAGACCACCAAATCTCACTACATTATCTCAATACAATTTACCTCTCCCCCATGCCGATTTCAACATAGAAGGAGCTGTGCTGAGCCGGTCGCTTTGACCAGACCACTCTGCTGGGAAAGAGATTGACTGCCGCTCAGTAACCTCACAGCTCCCTCAAATGTCCAAGCCCTCTTGGTTAGATGGAGCGGGGGACTCATCCTGGTCATGGGGCTTTGAGCAGTGGCGAGGTATCTGCTTTGGGTCAAAGGTTTGCAAAGCGGTGTCAGCTTCCTCTGTGGTGGTTTCCTTTGTCAGTGGCTTGTTGAGCTCATGGGTGGAGTTGACAGATCCAAAGATATCTAGATACTCCCAGGCAGCTGAACCACTTCAGCACAGGTCTCATGTCAGATTAGCTGTGAACATCAAGAAAGTATTGGCTGTGAGCACAGGGAGGTTCTGGAGCTGAGTGACTACTGCAATGTTAAAAAAAAATTCTCTCCATTAACAAAATAAAGTTATGTTAGTACATTGCTTGACGGGGGATCTCACATCGCAGACTGGGGGCATTGAAAAACATAATACCAGAACTAACTAGAAAGAAGGCAAAACATTTGATAAAGGCTTGGCTTACAATTGGCTTGACCTTGTAGTTCAGGAGAAGTTGGGAGCAGAACCTTGGTGTCGCATACATGCTTCCTACTGGTTAGTCTTCCAAGCATCCAGAGGCAGAGGAGGAGGACAAGCGCAAAGTGGGGAGAAGAGGAGGAGGAAGGTGAAGGGGAGAAGGAAGAGGAGCTGGAGGAGAAGGAAAAAGAAGAGAAGTGACTTGTGGGAAGAGAAACAAAGGGATAAAGCGTAAGGAAGACTTTCAAAGGGAATGGTTGATGTGGTCATTTCCTCAGAAAGGACTGGAAGCAGTGTGCCCAGTGGTTTTGAGAGTTGGGCAGCTGTATCAAGTCAACTATCGCCTCTAAAAAGCTTGAGGCATCAGCACTAATTCATGACCCCATATAGGGTAGGAAATACTTAATTCAGGTTGAGCCAAGAAAGCAAGCAAAACAAGAAGCCTTCCCAAAGAGGAGATGCCATGGGCCCAGAGCCATGCTTGCGTCCCTGGATCCTGTCCTCTCTCGTTGGGCAACTGTCTTAAATTTTGCTGGAGACTGAGACATTCACTTGTTCTGAGGGGATTAATTGGAACTAAAGAGGTTTGATGGCTGTCACTCCTGTGTCCCATGTGCTGAAAATCCTATGGAGAAAGTTGATGTCTTCTACAGAGAAAACAAATTCCTGCCTATAGACAAAACTGGGAAGACACATTTATAGAAAGGGATGAAAGAATGCAAACCCTAGCTCCCCTGGGTGGTCGTTTAGGCTTCAGGTTCTTTTCTTCCATCAGTTAAAAGAATTTTAAAAAAATGGGGAAAGTGCAAGGCAAAGTATAAGAAAGGTCCTTGGCAGGCCACACAGACAGAAGTCTGCGAGCTCTAAGCAGATCTGGGCTTTCCTTGGGTTCGTGTACCTACTGTCGGTGACACTCTTCCTCTCTGTTAGTCCTAAGGTGTGCTTCTTCCCTTTCTGTCATCAGGACTGGGGGGCTCTCTTCTGTCTGTGCACAACTGTTTCTCTACTGATGTGTCCTCAATCTTGCTGCACAAGCATGAACATAGCCTTTAGTGGCTGCTGTCTGTCACCAGCCAAGGTGGGCTCCCAATGCTCCCTTTTCTTTGTGGTGTCACCAAGAAAGAGAAACTTGCTGCAGGAAAAAGGAAATGACTTACAACCCCTGGGTCG
>LOJH01024052.1:7959-19264 GCA_001685095.1 Ellobius talpinus | reverse complement strand
AGGAGGTGGAGTGGGCGGGAGAGAAAAGAGGAGGATAAAATTAGAATAAATTTAACTAATTTGTATGGGAATCATACTTTTTTATTGCTGTTGCCTGCGATTGCAGACCGTTCAGTTTTATCTGTGCTACTCCTTTATATTCGAGAGGCCCCCGAGCTGGGGCACAAGAAGACACAACACCCTCACGAGTCCCCCACCCCTAATTTATCTGAGAAACAGAAGATGCCACAGAGAGGAGGTCCATTTGACTGAGGACACGGTATTTCATGCTAGTGGCTGTCCCCAGGAGAGCACAGGCCAGGGACCGGGAGAACGAGGGCCAGCTGCTGAGTAGCCAGGCTCAGAAGCTCTGCTCACTGCTCAGTTTTCTTGTGTTGGGAACCAATCTGCAGGGCTTATTCAGAAACCTCTAGAAGCTTTTGTTGTGATTGCTTTAGTAGGGATGCTCCTGAGGTCTGGGACACACAAGTTGAAAGGCATGCTGGGGACTCCAGCAGCTGGCTAGCAACCAGCCTTGCCAACAGAACTATTTCGGCCTGAGAATGGCAGATGGGGACCTTGCTACCAGCTTCACATATGTGTTCCATCCTCGCCAGCACACGTAATTCTGTATTTCACTAGAAACGACTTATTCTAATCACAAATGGCAGGACCTCAGGTGGAACAACTCAAATCTCTGAAAAATAATGGGGCTTGTTTCATAAAGAAAGAAATGATGCCTCTCATAGTCAAACCTTCATTGCTCATTCTCAACGGTTAAGGGATGGCTGGCATGTTGAAATCAGTTGATGGGTTTAGACAAAAAGCATTTCATGTCCAAGATGAATGCAATATGCTTTTGCAGCAGAGAATTTCTATTTGTCAAAGAGAGCATTTGGTCAGCCCTGGTGGGAAGGCTCTGCCGCTTGCCTGTCGAAAAGTACTCGGCATTGACTTTTCAGCACAGCCAGCCAGTGTCTCGTTCTCCCTCTCACAGGAGCGTCGGTATCTCTAGTGATCGTCTGTGCTTCTGGCGGGGAGCACTGGCCGTGGACAGATGTCTTTTCAGGACTAAACTGATTTCTATGACATTAATTGATTTTGATAATGATTTCTCCAGGGAACATTTCAAAAATGAAGATGATAATTTCCATGTTGCCAAAATTGCTGATATTCTCCCTCTCCTTCCTTCGCTCCCTCTTTCCTTCTCTCCTTCCTGGTCCCCTATTTGTGTGTTTGTGTGCAAGGGGTGAGCACCCGTGGGGGGGTACATGTGCAAATGCGTGCGTGTACATTCATTAGGGTGATGACCAGAGATCATTGTCGAGGGTCTTCTTTGGTGACACTCTTACTTATGTTTTGAGGTAGAGTCTCTGACTGAACTTGGAGCTCACTGATTGATTAAGTTGCTGACAGTGAGCCTCGGGGACCCTCCTGACTCTGTCTCCTGGATTACAGACATGAACTGCTGTCCCTGGCTTTTTTTATGTATGTGTCACGGATCTGAATTTAGGTTTTCTTTCTTCCTACACTTGAGCTATACTGACTGAGCCATCTCTTCAGACCCAGGGGCTCTTTTAAAACTTAAATTTACTAATGCCTGCATACATAGTTAGGCATTAACGTAATGTTATCTCATTGCTTTCAAATAGTGCTTTAGTTTTTAATTACATGGCAGGCAAGTGTCTCTTCCTTGACTTGGTGAAAAGTTCTTGAAGAGACAGGAACTAATGTCTTCTCTCTCTTCTTTTCTGTTGCTTCTGGCAAATTCTTAAAAGAGATTCCTTACAGTCCTCTCCCCGGGGCAGCAAATGCTGCTCTGAAAATCATTGCTGTCCAACAGACATGGAACCGGAAGTGCTAACATGCGGGATTCGAATTGCATTGTTAGTCACACCAGAAGAGAAAAAAGGAGCAGGTGAAATCAATTTTGATATTTTCAGATTTAGTATCTCACATGTCAAAACTAACCAATTAAAAATTTAGTCAGCATGAAGCACCAATACTTTTTCCTTCTTTTCTTTCCCCATGCTAAATCTTAGATCCTCAAGGGCATCGCAAAACAGATCAGCTACTCAGTGTGACCAGTGGCTAGTAAAAGCTAACAGAGGCCATTGGAATGGCTTAGTGGGTAAGGGTGCCTGCCACCAAGCCTATTGACCAGAGATAAACTCTGGGATTCACATGGTGGGATTCTTGCATATTGTCCTCTGATCTCCAAACATGTGTATGTGGAGGTTGGAGGGCTGTTTCAGGAGTTCTTACTATTTTGGGACAGTGTCTCACGTTGAGTCTGGAGCTCATTGATTGATTAAACTAGCTGGCTGCCTAGCCCCAAGGCTCCATGCGTTTCCACCTCTTCATCATTGGGATTACAAATATGTGCCATGTTCTAGTTTTTTTTATGAACACTGGACATCAAACTCAGGTTCTGTTCGCACAACAGCACTGTACTGACTGAGCTGTCTGCTCAACCCTCTGTGTACTTCTCTGCCAGTAAATAAAGAGGACCAGCTCAAATAATTGCCGTGATTCTATGAGAATTAGCTGTCTGCATCCAATATTCCTGGAGATTAGAGGTCTTTATTGCAGAAGCCAGGGATAGGCACCAGCTCTGTCCTAGGAGGTACTGGTCTGGGTTTGCTTCAGCCAAGCTTCATATTTAGTGCCTCTACTGAGGAAGTGCCAGCAAACTCTTTGCTAAATTCATGCACATTGAACAGGCAGTGGTTTGCTGTGTGACTCGATACTGTGTCTCTGATCTCTAGGTGCTATTTGCCACCAATATGAGTATTATCAGTGTTTAAATATACTTATTTTGACGTCACTAGATAAGGTTTGTGTGAAATGTATCTCTCTACACTTGACTCTTGGAACCTGTCTGCAGCTTGAAGCAGCGTTGTGAATGACCTGAACGCAAGGGTTTCATTGTGGTTCAGCAGGCCAGTCAGGGCTGGAAAGGCATGTACTGATGCACCTGGGCCCTCTGATCAGAATTCATAATGGGAGTCTTTGAAAGAGGGCAGCATTTGTGTCAAAGAACTTCAGGCAAAAAAATTCCAAAGCTAGTTAATGTCTGGAAAAGGATTATTTTTCTTTGAAAATGGAAAAACTCAGGAACCTTCCATTATGGCTTTATACAGTGATTATCCACACATCCACTCACCCACATGTGCACAGTCATATACCTGCACACCCACGTACTCACAAACACACACACGCATCCATAAACACACACATCCAAACACTTACACAAACCCAATACCCACATATCCATATATCCCCACACCCACAAAACCACAAACTCACACATCCCCACACCCACATATCCATATACCACACACCTATATACCCATACCCTCATATGCCCATATAGCCACATTCCCACACACTCATATGCCCACATATCTACAAACCCCCACACACATACACACACATACCCATATTTCCACATGTCCAAACACCCACACATCCACATACCTTCACAACCACATACCTACATCCACACACTACACATCCACACACCCACACATTCATATTTACAATGTCCACACACCCATCTACCTGCATATCCATACCCACACTCCTGCACACCCATACATCCATACCCGAACACCCTAAGCACATAGCTACATACCTGCATATCTTCATACAACCATACACACATACAGCCACCTGCCCAATTACCCACCTGTACATACTCTCTCATAAACAGACATACAACTCTTCCTTCTTCAATGTTTCCAGAGGAGTAGGGTCAGTCATGCATCAAAGCTTTAAGAATTTTTGAGGGAGGAGGAAGCTTCCTACCTGTGGCCCTTAGGTTTGTTTCCAGGTGTTTGTGTGTGTGTTTGATGCTGGACTTGAACTTCAGCTGGCTTCTTATTGTAACAGCTTTGGAACTTTTGGGTTTGGGGCTGATCTGAGAGAAGATGGTTAAAACCATGCCTCTGCATCCAAGGCAGAATCCATCCAGCTGTCTGTGGCATTCAAATCTAATCCTTGAGGACATCCTAGCTCAAGGCAGGACCTTCATAAGCATGGACTCCCTTTGCCAGTGCGACCACCTAGCCCCAAACACCCTAAAGTGTACTCATCTGAGGTCAGTAGGTTGCCATCCTCTTCTCATCAATGAAACGGTTCCCCGAGACTTGAAGAGAGGTATCTATCACTGCCCTCCCCATGCTTAATAGTTGTCCAAGCATCTCACTTCTTTGTCTTGACCTTTGCCCTCTCTCTTAGGACCTCTTTGAACTTCACTGGTGGTTACCAGATACTAGAAAGCAGGAGAGAAGATAGGGGAGGAGTAGGTTCTTGCTCACTGATTGAAGCAAGGTGTGCCATGGCCCAACAACAATCTCAGCAATAGCGAAATGTGCATCTCAACAAGCAAGGAGAACTGACGAGCAGAGTTCTCACCCTAAAGACAATGTCTGAGGAGAGGGAGATGCTTAGCCTGATACACGACATATTCAGGTATCAACACTCAACATGCTACATCAATTATTTGTGTGTGTTTGTATCTATTACTTATATATAAAATTAAAACAAATTTAATTAAAAACTTAAAAGGAAGAGCTAGGGAGATGGCTTAGTCGGTGAGGTGCTTGCATCACAAATATGAAGGCCTGCATTTGAGCCCCAGAAGGTGAGTAAATATGCAGTGTGGTGGCGTGAGTTTGTGATCTCAGTGAGGAGATAGAGACAAGAGGATGCCTAGGACTCACTGGACAGCCCTTCTAGTCTAATAGGTGGGTACCAGGCCAGTGGGAGACCTTGTGTCATAGGAGGGGATGGCATTTCTGAGGGTAATGCTTATCTCGCTTCTGTGCCCACACAAGTGCAACCGTGCACATATGAGCATGCATACACATCCCCCTACACACATACATGCACTTAAATTTTAATTGAGAACAGTGAATGGAAAGAGAACATGTATGCCCCCCACGAGCCCTGCATGACCATGGTAGTGAGGTAGGTGCGTATGCTTGCGAGGAAAGAGGAGCGTGGAATTATCGCCTGGTGGAAATGGCTGGGTGACCTAGATTTGTGAAGCTCCTAAATCACCTACATTATCGTGACGGCCAAGCAAGCGTTTTGTTTGGTGTTTTGATTCTCCCAGGCAGGTTCACATGGAAAGAATAGGGAGGGGATAAGGAGTCACCTCCCTGTTCTTATGTCCTTTGAATGCTTGTCTGAATCCTTCTGTTTGTGCGTGTGGTAATTTCAGCAATTTTGAGGGGGGATAAATTGGATCATTGGAACAGATATCTAAACAGAAGCAAATGTAAATATGGGAGAGAGTGTAATAATCTGAGAGCAGGGAGGATTTTTCTAACCTGAGATACTAAAAAGAGAAGATTTGCTCAGTTGGATTCATGCATGTGGTAGTTTGAATGGATTTGGCCCCCGTAATCTCATAGGGAGTGGCACTATTAAGAGATGTGGCTTTGTTGGAGTATGACCTCGTTGGAGGAACTATGTCACTGTAGGGGTGGATTTTGACATCTCTTTTGCTCAAACTTTGCTTACTGTGACACTGAGACCACTTCCTGTTGCCTCTGAGCAAGATGCAGTCAGTACCGTGTCTGTCTGCATGCCGCCATTCTCCCCACCAGGATGATAATGCGCTGGACTTCTGAACTGTAAGCAAGCCCAACTTAAATATTTGCTGATAACAGTTGCCATAGTCATGATGTCTCTTCACAGCAATACAACCCCAAACTAAGATAACGCATATTCTGCATTTTTGCCCGAATAGCAACAACATCAAAGAATAGATATTCATAACCTATTTCAGTTAACCTGATTTCTTAATTTGGCAGTTTTCGTGACATAAACTCATCAGAATCCCTTGAGGGGTTTGCTGGGCTCACAGCCCTAAGACTGGAGCTGAAGTGTAGTTCATTGAAACAGTCATTAGCTGACATGCAAGAGGCTCTGGGTTTGATCCACAGAACTGCAAAAGAAAAATAAACAGATAGGCAGACAGGCAGGCAGGCAGGCAGACAGACAGACAAAAAACCCTGAATCTCTGGTTTCAGTACTTCAATCAGCAGGTCTGATTCAAAATCTAGATGCTGGTGACCCTGTTTGGCCATGAGGCGTTTGAGAGGAACTCATTGTGTAGACCAGGCTGGATTCAAACTCCCAGAGACCCACTTCAAAACACAAAGGATAATAGTATAGTCTCCTTGTGTACTAGGAGGTATCTGAACAGAGAGCAAGAACACAAACTTCAGCTTCTTCTAACATGAAAAGATGTTCTCTGTCAGAGTCAGATGCAGATATCTTGAACCAGCAGAAAGAAACAAAGAATTTGACAACGTACTGCAGCAGGCAAACTTGAGGAATCAGCATTCACATCCCATGGGAGATGAGACAGCAGAGAAACTGGCAGTGATTTTGGATTGGAAAGTGAAAATGTACTAAGGTTAAGATTGGCTATGTCCTTTAACCATAGCAGTACCACGCATAAAAGATTTTTCTCCACAGATATGGTTTTAAATATGAGATACTTATATAAAAATGGTTATTGATGGAATAAAAGACTTCCCACCATAGACTTCTGTACAGCTTATAGTGAGCAAACTGCTTATCTCAGGAGACCAGCACTGGACAGACGGTAGGCTAGAACTGGACAGACAGCCTGGACGGAGGGCATAGTTTCGTCTCTCTAACTCCCCACCTCTGGTTGATCTCTCTCTCCAACTGTGGATCCCTGGATTGTTCCCTCGCCATGGTTCTAGGCCTAAGTGTCTGCCCAAGCCATTAGCTTGCAGCTAAAGATTTCCTTCTCTCTTACACACTTGGGCGAGAGTGCTTCTGGCAACTGAGCAAGTTGCCAGTTTGAATCCGTGTGAAGCAGTGAATCTGCTCTGCGCAGACTGGGAAGATGATGGAGTTCGTTTGTCTTACGTGGTTTGCTTTTCCTAATGATCAGTAGTGTCATTTTTGTATTGGTAATGTTTTGAGATGTTTAGATAGTGACATTCTGAGAATTTACTCTTCTGTGATTTCCATCTTTCAGACAAGTTCTAGCCTCCCTGAGACTCCTTAATGAAAATACAAGTCAAGCTTTAGGGTAAAGACAGCCCTGAGACTGCCAAAGGGACCCAAACCTAGGCACTGTAGAAACTCATAGAAAGTATGTGCCTGGGACTAGTAATATGGCTCAGTGGGAAAGCTCTCATGCAAGCATGAAGACCTGAGTTCAGATCCCCAGAACCCACTCGAAAGCATCATGGTAGCATACGCCTATAGTACCAATGTTCCTACAAGAAGACGGGAGGATGGGAGAATTTCCAGATGCTCTCAGACCAGCTAGTGAAGTGGTGAACAGCAAAGAGACCCTGGCTCAAACAAAGGAGGAAGGTCGGGACTGACACTTGAAGTTGTTTACACACACAGAGAGAGAGACAGAGACAGAGACAGAGAGACACAGAGAGATTAGCAGTCTTTCTTTTCAACCATATACCCAGCTGCACCCATACTATAAATGCATGTGCATATACAGACACACAGATCTCCACTCTATGCATACAAGCATACCTTCCTTGTTACTTTTCCAGAAGGGTCTAGAGTAGTGGTTTCAACCTTCCTAATGCTGCAACCCTTTAATACAGTTCCTTATGTTGTGGGGACACCAACCATAAAATTAATTCATTGCAACTTCATTAACTGTAATTTTGCTACTGTTATGAACCTTAATGTAAATATCTGATATGCAGGATAGCTGATATGCGACCCCTTGGGGTCATGACCCACAGGTTGAAAATTGCTGGTCTAGAGACTTATCAGACCTCAGACCAAGGATTCCCTGTAGAGTGATGCTTTCTTTCCCCTATTATCCCTCTGCTAAGAACACTCAATATCATCTTATCATTTCATTCCTCCTTCCTGAGATGCACAGAGCCCAAGGCAGCCTGACCTCAATGTCTGGTGGCCTGGCCTTTCCTCGCTAGACATGGGAGCTATCCCAGGATGCAGGTGTAACCTGTGTTTTCCCCCCAGCGTGTCAGCTCAGCCACTACACAACAGTGTAGGTGTGCCCTGCTCGCCTCTTGGTATGGATTTTCAGTGAAGCACCCAAAATGCCTTTGATGAGTCAAAGGATGCTCAGCTGTCACAGGATGCTGAGACTGTCATTGCTTTTCTCAGATGCGTATGATACAGACTTGAAAGCTGCTTGGCAGTGTCATGGGGAATGTTGGACCCAGGGCCCCGTGCTCAGGGGCTGTAGGCCTCCACCAGTTTACAAGGCTTACTGGATTTGCTGTCCTGACCATGCCTGGGTGTGGCATTCCATGACTGAAGACTCTGCAGCTAATATCTGGTATAATGGATAGCACTTCTCCTCAGCTCTCAGACCTCATCTTCCTGGTTCTCTAGGATACTCTGTCTTCTTTCTTCTTACCCCCTGCATGTTGAACTTGAGTTGAAACACCCCATCCTCAGTCTCACCTCCTTTATCTAGAGAATGAGGCCACTGGTGCCTGGGTCACCCTCAGACTCTTGCTGAGTGTGTGTGGGGTAGGGAGAATGGGTGTATCTGTAGGTGTGTATACATGTTCATATATGTGCTGGTGGGCATGCATATGGCAGTAAGAAGTCAAACTCAGGTGTCGTTCCTCTAGAGTCATGTCCCTTGTTTGATGGGAAGGGTCTCTCACTGAACTTGGAACCTGTTGATTCAGCTAGGCTGGCTGGCTAATAGGCTCCACGGATCTGCCTGTCTCTACCTCCCCAGTGCTAGGATTAGAAGCATTTAATACAGTACCACTACAGCATATTTGTGTGGATTCCAGGACTTGGGCTCGGTTTCTCAAACCTGCATAGCCTGTACTTTACCTCTTAATGGTGCCCCTCTGCCCATCACTAGTTGCTGTTGATGCCCTACTGTTTTCTGTTAATTTAGTCTGCACTTCCCTTGCTTCAGGCCTGCTTTTGTCCCTCTGCAGACTACCAAGGCTCTCTGCAAGGGCAGCCCACTGTCCTTGGGTAGCCCTATGATGCTGGCTGTGCTTTCTTCTGGTATCCTTTTGTGTGGCCTCCCCTTGCTGACAGTAGCTCTCCCCCTATCATCTGAAAGGCTCACACTACCCACCCCTCCAGCAGAATGTGCGGCCTTGAACCAGCTGAGACAATCTTTCAACAGAGAGCCGTGGGTGGGACGGGAGCAGCAGCTCCACTGTCTTGCTATGGTGGCAATGACCTAATCCTCTGCTATTGTAGCTTAGGGCTCACTAGAGAGATCCACTCATGGGGCTGGAGGAATGGCTCTGCAACTACCAGCATACACTGCTCTTACAGGTGACCCTAGCTTGGGTCCCAGCACCCACATTGGGCAGTTCACAACTGCTTGTAACTCCAGCTCCAGGGGACTCCAGTGCCTCCAAAGGCACCAGCACTTGTGCACAGACATACAAATACTTTTTTTAAAAAAAAGAAGTGTTAAGGGGGGCACCAAGTCACCAAAACCCTTGCCACTACCCCAGATTTATGAAAGGTGCCAGAGCAGAAAACACGAGCACTAGGGTAGAACTCCGTGCCCAGGGACTATTGCCCACAGTCAGCTGATTAGCCCACCCTTCTCAGTTTGTTCCTTAGAAGCACAGCATAGATTCATTCATGCCCCGAACAGACTGTTTGTACACACTTCCCGTGGGCTGGCAATTCTCACCCCTGGGGTCCAGCAGCAGCAATGAATGGATCAGATAAAAAAGCCCATGGATAGCTTTTTAAAAGCAGAGGTACAAACAAACTTCAAAACAAGGAAACAGTTCAGGGAGCCAAGAAGGCCCCTGTGCTCCAGAGATGAAAAAAGGAAGCCACAAACCACCAGGGGATGAGACTTGGCTATAAATGGAGGCAGCTTGGCCAGAGACACTCTGGTTGAGAAGGCTGATGTTTGAGTGCAAGCCTGAAGGAGGCCAGGATGTGAGCCCTGTAGAATACCAGAGAAATAGTGGTCTGGGGAGAGGGACCACCCAGTAGGAAGGTCCTGAGACAGGAACATGCTTGGTGTGAACAGGAGCGGTGGAGACTTGTGTGGCTGGGAAGAAGTGAGCTAGAGGCACAATGTTAGAAAACAGGTGTGTGTGTGTGTGTGTGTGTGTGTGTGTCTGTGTGTGTGTATGAGAGAGAGGGGGGCGATTGAGGGGACTTGAGCATAAGCGAATGCTCTGGACCCCACAGGGATTGGAAGAGCCCAAGGACCATGTGGAATTAGCCTCCTGGGTGACAGCTTCAGAAAGGCTGGTACTAGACAGAGAAGCTTGGAGCGCTGGTGGTGGCAGCGGTGCGCGACCTGTGGGTGGTATCTCCTGAGGGTGTTGCTGATGGAGTTGGTGTGAAGTCTGGGGGCATGTGGGGGTAAGGAAGATGCAGGGTGTTTGTCCTGGGTAACTGGAAGGGTCCTGCTGATGGTAACTGAGATGAGGATGCTGCAGGGGAGTCTCGTGTGGCTGTGTGGGGGAACTCAGCTTTGCCCAGATGCAACGCTCTTGGAGGAGTCAGGGAAGTCATCTGTGTGTCTACAGTCTAGGAGGAAGGTCCTGGCCGTAGGTTGTGAGGTTGGCAGTTGTTGGCATAGGGGTGTTTGAGTCCGTGAAGACATCCACCTGAGCTGTGGTGGAGAGCTGATGAGTAACCAGGGCTGGGGAGGGAGGGAGTCCTGGTTAGGGATGCAGAACTCATCTTCCCATCCTTCCCCATCCTTCCCCATCCTGGAGAAGCTGTTCTCAGAATGCATTGGAATTGCTGGCTTCTTACAACTAGGCTCCTGTCTCTAGGCCTGCCCTCCTGCTGGGTCTTCACAGTGGTTGTTTTGATGGAAGTAGAATGCTGTGACTTCCCTGTACAAGCTACCTGGTGGCTTCCCATTCAGCTCAGATCACGCCTGATACCTGGCGCACTCCATCAAGTCTCCATAGGACCTGTTTGTTCCTGTCTGTGCCTTGGCTGACTTTATATACCTTATCCATGGGAAGGCTCCCCCCTCTTTCCAGAGTCTCTTAGCCCCTGCCTGTGTCTGCACCTGCTGCTCAGTGCTGGACAGTTCCCGTCCCCTCCACATCACCTCTCTTGGAACATTGCCCAAGCATCCTGCTTATTCTATCACACCGTATGCTCTTGGACCGGATGGGACACTTTGCATTGACTTGTCTTAATCAAATGGACCCACACTGATGGAGACCTTCCATGTGGAAGTGTTGTGTAACAATTGAATTTTCAAGCTTTTAATTGTGCAGATAGGAGAGTTTTAATTTTTTATTAATCTGTGTATATCTATCTATCATCTATCTATCTATCTATCTATCTATCT
>LOJH01024051.1:343-19264 GCA_001685095.1 Ellobius talpinus | reverse complement strand
ACTTGAGATTTGTGCATGGTGATAGATATGGATTTATTTTCATTCTTCTACATGCCGATATCCAGTTATTCCAGTACCATTTGTTGAATATGATTTCTTTTTTCCATTTTATATTCCTGTCTCATACTGCCTTGTTGGGTTTTGTCACAGTGATAAGAAAACTGACACATCATCTGACTACATCTTCAATAGTCCCATCTTTACCTCTTTCAGATAACAAGGACTATTGCAACACTGTCTACAGAAATGACTTAGAGTCCTGTATTTCTCTAATATGGTTAATAAGAATTCTGTCTATGCAGTTAGAGAGATGGCTCAGTAGCTATGAGCACTTGCTGCTTCTGCAGAAGACCTGTGTTCTGTTCCCAGAACACACAGCAGGAAGCTTACAGCCTCCTTTAATTTCAGTTCTAGAGTATCCAACACCCTCTTCTGGCCTTATAGGCACTTGAACACACATGACATACATACAGACAAGTAGACACATATACATAAAATAAAAGTGAGTGAATTTTTTAAATGTTTATACAGCTTCCTGGCGGTCTTTTTCAGCTTTCCTACTAGCACATTTCCAACCCTTTGGGACTGTACTCATCTGCAGAACTTCTTTCTATCAGGGACACCAAGCTGCCATACTAGGCTGGGACCCAGTGGAACTTTGTCCCCTTTCCTATCCTCCATTCCAGTCTCTTCAGACTTATCCTTAGTCCTACTGCAGCCTACTTGACTGAGCCCTCCCCACAACCTACTCCATCTCCCTGGGACTCGGCCTCAGCCTAGTGTGTGTACACAAAGGTAAACCTCACCAACAGATTAAAAGAAAAGGAAGAGATCATTTCAGAGCTTGAAGACAAGGTAGAAGAAAAGGAAGCTCATTTTAGAAAATGTTAAAAAAAATCCAGGCATAAATCACTCAAAAAAATCTGGGTCATTATTAAAAGAACAGACCAACAAATAATAGGTTTAGAAGGAGAAGAAACCTAGGTCAAAGGAACTGAAAGTATTTTTAAGATATTTTAATTGAATTAAAATTATATTGTGCCCTTTCCATCCCCTCCCAAATACCCTTCCTAAAACCCCTATCATACCCCCTCAACTCCCATTTTCTTTTATTATATTTGTTACATACATATATATATGCATTTGTATGCCCAAATATACAATAAACATAAATACAAACTTAGCAAAATCATAGAAGAAAATTTCTTCAATCTAAAGAAAGTGATGCCTACTTAAGTAGAAGAACATACAGCACACCAAATAGTCAGTACCAGAAAAGAAACTTCTCATGTCACATAATAATGAAAACACTAAATGTACAGGACAAAGAATGGATATTAAAGGGTGCAAGGGAAAAAGACCAAGTTACATACAAAGGCAGGCCCATTAGAATAACACCTGACTTTTCAATAGAGACTCTGAAAACCAGAGGGTCTGAACAGATATTCTGCATGTTCTAAGAGAAACTACCAGCCCCACCAGACCCAGTAAAATTATAACAGTTGATGAAGAAAGAAAAACATTGACAATGAAAACAAATCGAAGCAGTTTTTGTCTACCAATAGCTGTAAGGAAGAAACTATAAGGAAAACTTTGATCTGAAGATAAGCTAACTATATCCAAGAGGTCACAAAGGAAAAGTAATTCCAGAACTGTTAGTCCAAAGGGGGAAACGCACACACTACCACAACAAAGTAACAGGAATTGATAAACACTGCTCGTTAATGTCTCTAAATGTCAGTGGTCTTAGTTACCCAATGAAAACACATAAACTGACACACTGGATTAGCAAACAAGGTCTATTTCTGTGCTGCATCCAAGAAACACAACTCACTATCAATGACAGGCATTAGCTAAGGGTAAAAGGAAAGATAAAAGTGTTCCAAGCAAATGGACCAAAGAAGCAAGCAGGTGTGGCAATTTTAATATCTGGCAAAACAGACTTCAAACCAAAACTAACCAGAATAGGAAAGGACACTACATGCTCATTAAAGGAAAAATCCAACAAGAGTCTATTGGATTCTAAACATTAGAGCACCAAACTTAAGAGAACTCAAGTTCATAAAAGAAACTCTAGTACAGCTAAAAAAAAATCCCATATTGACCCACTCACAGTAATAGTGGATGACTTAAATACCCTACGCCTACCAAGAAATAGGTCATTCAGGAAAAAAAAGCTGTGTTGCAGTTAAATAACACCATATATCAAATGGACCTAACAGGTATCTACAGAATATTTCACCCAAACACAAAAGAATATACTTTTTGTCAATAGTTCATAAAACTTCCTCAGAAATTTACTGCATATTAGAACACAAAACAAGCCTCAACAGACACAAAAAAAATTAAATAAGGTCCTGCATCCTAACTGGCCACCATGGCTGGATCTCAAACAACAACAGAAACAACAGAACATATACAAATTTATGGTATTTGAACAACTGACTACTGAATGAAAACTGGGTTAAGATAGAAATCAAGAAGGAAATTAGAAATTAAAAACTTTCTTAGAATTGAATGAAAATGAAAATGCAACATACCCAAAATGATGGGATACAATCAGGGCGGTTTTCAGAGACAAATTTATTTCTTTAGGTGCCTACATAAAAAATTGGAGAAATCCCATGTCTTAGTTAAGGTTTCTATTGCTGTAAAGAGACACCAGGACCACAGCAGCTTTGATAAAGGAAAACATTTAATTGGGGTGGCTTAGAGTTCCAGAGATTTAGTTTATTATTATCATGTCAGGAAATATGGTGACATGCAGGCAGGCATGGCCCTGGAGAAGTAGCTGAGCGGGGTGGGGGGGAGAGAGACCGAGAGTACGTACGTCAATCTGGTCCTGGTGAGAAACACTTAAAAAATGTTCAGCATCTGTAGGCAGACTTTTCTGCCCCACCAGCCAGCTCCACATAACCACCCAGAGGCTTATTATTAATTATAGATGCTTGACCAATAGCTTAGGCTTGTCTCCAGCCAGCTCTTACAACTTAAATTAACCCATTTCTACTAATCTATATGCTGTTCGAGGCTCGTTTACCTCATCTGTGAACTTCTCATGTTGTTTCTTCCCCATCAGGCTGATGACTCCTCAGACTCTACCCTTCTTCCCAGCATTCTCTCTGCCCCAAAAGTCCTGCCAATCATCTTTTTTTTATTAACAATGATGACAACACATTTTCACAGTGTACAGTAGGATTCTTCCATAGCAAACATCCTTAGCCATCAGGAAAATGCAAATCAAAATGACTTTGAAATTCTAACACCTGCCAGAATGCCTAAGATACAAAACACAGGTGACAGCCTATGCTGGTGAGGATGTGAAGCAAGGGGAACACTCCCCCATTGCTAGAGGGAGTGCACACTTTTACAGCCACTTTGGAAATCAATATGGAGACTTCTCAGAAAATTAGGAATTAATCTACCTCAAGACCCAGCTATACCACTCCTGGGCATAAACCCAAAGGATGCTCTACCACACCACAGGGACACTTGCTCAACTATGTTCATAGCAGCTTTATTCACAGTAGCCAGAACCTGGAAACAATCTAGATGTCCATCAACTGAAGAATGGATAAAGAAAGTGTAGCACATCTTCATAATGGAGTATTACTCGGCTGTTAAAAACAACAACATCATGAAATTTGCTGGCAAACGGATAGAACTAGAAAAAAAATCACCCTGAGTGAGGTAACCCAGACCCAGAAATACAAACATGGTATGTGTTCACTTATAAATGAATATTAACTATAAAGGATAACCATGCCACAATCCACAGACCCAAAGAAGCTAAGTAACAAGGAAGGCTTAAGGGGAGACACACAAATCTCACTGTGAAGGGGAAATAGAATAAGTAGCACACAGGTGGATGGGGAGGCATCTGGATGGGCGAAAGGGGGAATGGGAATAGAGAGATCAGGTTAGGGGAGAATTTTAGTGGTGTTTCATTTGTGTTTTAATAAATAAAGCTTGCCTGAAGATCAGAATGCAAAACAGCCGTACTAAGCAGTCATACAGGCCAGACAGTAGTGGCCACGCCTTTAACCCCAGTAGCCACACTTGTTAGCCATAGAGGCTGGGTGGTGGTGGTACATGCCTTTAATCCCAGCATTAGAGAGGAATATAAGGCAGGTGAGACAGGAATTTGCGCTCTTTCAGTCTGAAGATTTCATAGAGGTTAAGAGCTCTCGAGTAACTTGGCTGCTTTGCTTTTCTGATCTTCAGATTGAAACCCAATATCTATCTCTGGATTTTTATTATTCATGCTACAGAGGATGGAGCACTGGGAGAGACAACTGGAATCAGGGGCATTTTGGGATGAGCTAGAAACTCCAGGGACCTATGAGGGTAAGTAACCTCTAGCTAAGACTCCTAGCAATGGGAGCTACAGAGCCTGAACCAGCCATTTCCTGTAACAAGACAATTCTTTCAGTAGAGGAATTGGGACCCCCAACCCTATCACATAACCTTTGACCTACAATTTGTCCTGCCTATAAGACAGGTTGGGGAAAAGTTGGCACAGCAATTCCAGGAGTGCGCAACCAATGAGAGGAAGCCTCCATGGCACTGCCTGGAGGGTCAGGACCCAGAGGCTGGACAGCCCGGTAACCTAGGATAGAATCAAAAATGACTGGCCAAAAAAATAGAAAGTCAATAAGATTATTCCTAATGATATTCTGCTATACTCATAGATCATTGCCTAGCCCACTGATCATTAGAGAGGCTTTATCTAGCAACTGTGGAAACAGACTCAGACTCACAGCCAAACTTTAGGTGTACCTCGGGGAATCATGCAGAAGAGGGGGAGGAAGGATTATGGGGGCCAGAGGGACCAAAAACACCACCTAGAAATCCACAGAATCAACTAATTTAGACTCACAGGGGCTCACAGAAACTAAACCACCAACCAGAGAGCTTGCATGGGAGGGACCTAAGTCCTCTACACAAATGTTACAGTTGTGTAACTTAGTTTTCCCATGGGACTCCTAACAGTGGGAACAGGGGCTGGCTCTGTTACCTGCTTTTGAGACCCTTTCCTCCTACTGGGTTGTGTTGTCCAGCCTTAGTAGGAGAGGAGGTGCCCAGTCTTACCACAACTTGATATGCCATAGAGGGCTGATACACATGGGGGTCCTGCCTGTTTCTGAAGAGAAAGGAGAAGGAGAGGATGGGTGTAGGAAATTAAGGCTACCAGGCCGAGAGATGAGTCAACACCTGGAGTCTGCTGGGTGCTGTCTGTCAGAGGTCCTGATCATGCCTAGCCAATGAGGGGTGACCATGTGATGTTATCCGATTGCCTGGGTGCTGGGATGGTATATAAAGCTTTCCCTGTGGCTAAATGAGTCTGCTGTATCGTTTTCACCGGACTCCCAAAGTCTATGTCATTGACATCACACCTTCTCACCGCCTCCCCCAAGGAAGATGCTAGGGCCCAGCTATAGATGGGGTGAGGGTAGGGGAGGTTAAGAGGAGAGAGGGGAAAATGCGATTGGGCATTGGGAAAAAAATAATTAAACATGGTGAACCTAGACAATAATAATGTGTGTGTGTTCTGGCTGCTCCGGTGACTGTCATTTCCCCATTCTCTTTCTCATCTTGGACTTCTTTAGACTAATCCTGCAATGCCCTCCAGGTTTCCAAGTGAAAGTTCTTATTTTAAACTCTAATCTAGAAATGAATGATTAAGCCTCATGAGGAATGAATGCCCAAAGCTGAGGTCAGTCAAAACTTAGGTTTCTGTATTGCTCAATTATCCAAGTTGTAAATGCAAAGGAAACATGCTCAAAGAAACCTAAAACATACAGTGAACACACACATGGCAAGAAGGCAAAATGGCCTTATTGCCTATATAGAGTTTAAATGGTCTGGACAGGAGACCAAATGAAGCATACCATTCCCTTGTGGCAAAGCCTAAGCCAGTCAAGAGCTAGGTCCTAACTCTTTGGTTCCACGAAGGCTGAGAGAGGAGGGGGCTGCAGGAGGAAAGCTTGCTTGAAGGCGAGGTTGGTTTGTGGAGTTTCTGGAAAGCAGCCATCTCGACGCATTCAAGAGCAAAGTGCGGTAACAAGCGCTGATCTAGAAGCCACAGCAAGCCACAGAAAGATCCAGCTGAAGAAGCTGGGGAAGCTGTCTCCATTGAACAGCAGTTTTCCACTGTAGCTGAAGCAGCTTTTATATCAGAAGGTACCATCTAGGGCTTTGAAAAGCAGAGAAAAGTTGTTGGCTAACCAAATCTTTGCAGGAGAGTCTGGCTCTCTAGTTAGGAGCTAACACAGCTATCTGCTGACTCAGAGTTGAAGCCAGTGATCATTTACCATTCTGGATAATTCTAGAACCCTTGAAAATTATTCTAGAGGTAATACTATGTCTGTATTCTACAAATGGACTCAGAAAAGTTGGGCAACAGCACATCTATTTACAACCAAATTCGAGATCAGTCATTTGATCAAAAATTTTCCTTTCAAAATACCAGTGCTCATCAGAACTATAGTTTGTCATTAAAGAGAGCTAATAGAGATGTCTAGCAATATTAATATTGCTTCGTGTCTACTAATACAAAATTCATCCAGTAGCCTATTCGATCAAGGAATTATTTTGAGTTCAAGTCTTGCTGTTTAATAGGTATATTTTAATAAGGCTATGGCTGCCATAGCGACCTGGGGAAAGTTAGTTGAAAACTTTCCAGAAATGATTCATCATTCCACATGGCACGAAGAACATTTTTCATTGGGGCTGAAAGTCAAAACCTCGGTAGATGGGAGAAATTCACGGTAACACTAGTGTGTGACTGAGGAATTCAAGACTTTGGTGGAGAAGCTTCCCCCATTTGTGTTGGAAACAGCGAGAACTTAACTTATTCTGCATTGCATTCCTTTTGGAGTTGAATTGTTAACCGAAGTAAGACGGGAAATGTGCAATTACTTTTTACGTCACCTTTGCAGCCTTTATATCTAGTTTTAGTATGGATTGTGTGAATGATTGTTAAATTAAATTAAATTTAGGCAATCAATAAACACACACACATATCTGCTTTGTTTCAGTAATCTAGTAGAAAGATCAAACAAAACAAAACCCACAACAAAACTAAGTAAACATGGAACCTCAGTATACTCAGTATACACTAGGGCTGGGCTATATCTGAAGACAATAATAATTGCTTTTCTTTCTACAGACAGAGGAAGGTCTGAGAGAGGGTGGCAGGAATAGAGAATAGTGGATGAAGGGAATGGTGGTTAGGATACAGAGGGAGACCACTCACAGGGAGGGGCAGAACCAGGAATTAAGGTCAGAAATCCAAGTGAAACCTTAACAGGTCCCCAGCCCTCCTGCCCACTACTCATCTGCAGCAGCAGAGCCAGCGATGAGGAGGGGCGCCTGTGAACACTGAATCAAGGAAAGACACTCTGCCTTCTGGCTGGCATCACTGCGCTCCAGAAAGTCTCCAGTCAAGGCTGCAGCCCAGAGACTTTCTGACATTTGCTTTTCTTGTTCCAGGACACAAAGCCACCATTCCACATGACATCAAAATCCCAAGGACACTTTTTGCCTCTCACTCTCTCATGCACATGCCCGCAATCCCTCCAGACCTGCTCAAGCACCTCTCTCTCTATTTTATAGAATTGGGTCTAATAGAGAAGAAATCTTTGTATCTTTCTCTCTAACATTCCTAGACTAATAATTAACTTCCTCTTTGTTCCCAGATTTGATATTTTAAAATTCTGGGTCACCGTAAAAAAAAAAAAAAGAGTTTTTGTTGTTGTTTATGTCTAACTGCCACTAGTCCTAAAGGAAATGCCAACTGGGCATTCTAAACAATCCTTGGGACCAGAGATTCGCTGTGAAATAAATGAAATAGCTGACAGTTGCTCACGGCATTAAAACTGAAGGGAATAAGAGGTCCCTGGAAGCACAGAGCTTGCTAAAAACAAAGCCTCCTTGCTTTCTAATTGTGGCTTCTGTTAGCTTTCTTCCTAACGTGGAGGTGTTGCCAAGGCAATAGCTTAGTGATCTTCTGCATGGCTGCTTTCCACAGCCATCCACACACGTTACAGACGTTAATCTGTTCAACGCACCTTTGCGATCAAAAAGGATGGCTTTAACATCTATATTCTAATGTTCTTTCCCTACCACATAGAAAATAAGTTGTCTTATCTTTTTCTACATCCCAGGACACAGTGTCAGCAGCCACCATGGATTTTGATATGGCCTCAGGATCTCAGCACAGTATCAAGAAAGGAGTTGGGGGGAGGGAGAATAAGAGAACAGGACACCTAAAGGGTTTGTACCTAGTAATTCAGATCAAGGACATTTTGGTCACAGTGGGAAGTCTGGTTATTGAGGCCAGGTAGATGCCAAGAGGCAGGAGCCTCCAAAAGAGCTGAAGATAAAGGTCATAGCTAGCAAAGCTCACAGCCAAAGTCCAAGACAGGAACTAAAGTTGTGAACAGAATTGATCAAAACAGTCAAGTGTCAGCATCCAGAAAGGGCTTTTGCTTCTACTCTGTGCAGGGGTGCTTACCTCTTTATCTCTACCGTGGGGCAGCTCATTGGAAAGCATTCTTTATGGGTGGTTCTGGGGCTGGACTTACAGGAAGCTGTTTAAAATTTCATGAGTCTTACTCTAGAAGACAGAATTAGAGGCCTATGCAGATATCTCTGGAGCCATAATGTCCGCTGAAGTTATAATAGTCATATTCTGAGGTAGGGTCTGTCCCAGAGCAGGTTCGTGATATACTGTGGTTGCTCTTTTAGGGACTAGAGATGCAGAGTCCATGAGGCTCAGAGAGTCAATAGGCACAGGCACAAGAGCACTTGGAGTTGGCAAATCCATGGGCTTGGTAGTGCTCCCTGAAACCAGTCACATCATTAATATTCAGAGACTCTCTGGCATCTCCTATAATAGGATGGATAAAAATCACCATAACCCAACAGGACACAAGTTTTGCTCAAAACCATAGTAAAGACATTTATTCTTACCCACTTCCTGGCTGGAACATTCCAAGCACCAGTCCAAGAGGATTCATTTTTTAAAAAGAACAGAGAGGAAGTTACATCAAGGCCTTAGCAAGGCCTTGCCAAGTGATCAATGCCAGAACTGACAGTAGAGAGTAGGGACGGGCATGACCTCCACCGTAGTAATCCGCATCCCTTATTTCAGTCTCAGTTGGCTTTTCTTTATATGATTATTTCCACACCTTCCACCCAATGTGCACCAGGTAATCTGCACCGAGTGCCTGCACAGTGTTCCTCTGAAGTCCACCAAGCAACCCACTTTGCATGACTCTGATCTTAACCAGGTAAGACGACAAAGAAAAAAACAAGATCAAAAGGAACCAGGCAGAAGTGTTTGATTCGGACTGGGGCTGATAATGGAGACAGGCTCAAACCCTGCATTCTGAATCTAACCAGCAGCTCTCTGGCCTTTCAAACCTGGATGTGGTTTCCTTTCTTTCAGTTTTCCCACTGGGCTCTACAGTCTGGGTTGCATCCCTCTGTTTCTGGGGTTGTCATCTGTTATCCGGATTTATAGTTGCTGAAGCCTTGCTTTAATAATTCACAAGGAGCAGAATTCCTCTGGGCCTCTCCTTCTTCTCGACCATCTCAGTGAGGTAGAGAGATGAAAACATGCTTCTTGTCAGTGAAATAAAACAAGAGGACTCTGAGACACTATGGACACCCTAATGCTGAAACGCTCACATCTCTCCTCGATGCTTTTGGCTAAAACCAAAGCAGGGCAGGCTCTGTGGTGAAGTCCTGGCTCTAGCAGGCTGGTTACTCAAAACACAACTTCTCCCTAGACCCTCCAGAATGTCAAGCAGGTTTACTTGAGGGGCTGGATGCTTTGCCTTTCAAGGAAGAGAAAGCATCTAACAGACTTTGAAATTCTAAATGCAGACGATATATAAATGCATATAAAATGAACTTCTAAGTGTATATGGTATATAAAATACATTCAGCATTTGTTAGTAATTATAGTAGCGACTCCTGCATATTATTTATATAACTGCAGAACACAGTATTTTTCATTTCTACAGAGCATCAGACAACAGACAGGGGAGAGCCTCGTGGGGAAAGGCTGCTGCTTCAGGATTCTGTAACTTCAAGTGTAACAAGTCCTGTGTCAGGCACGAATCCCCAGTCTTCTCAGCCCAGAAGAAACCCTCATTAAATTTCAGAGAGGAAGAAAGAAAGCACCTCCTCCTGTAGCCCGTGACCATCTCTGCTCCCAAAGCAAACAATACTGTCTCAAAGGTAATGTAGAACACTCGTTCTACAGCCAACTTCAATACTTGGTTCCTTCCTGAAGCTAGTAACTAGGCCTGCTCCATGTGGTGGACACACCCCTCTGGATAAGCAATGTTTTTCTTTAGGTGCACATAGACGCCCAAGAAAGGAGAGCAAGGTGGATGAGAAAATCCTGCAGTGAACCTTACAAGCAAACCAAGGCCTGTTCCTTGAGGCTGGCTGACTGTTTCAGCGATTTGTGGTTATACATAACACCCTCCCAGACTCTGCATTCCCGGAGTCTTCAGGGTGATTTTGGCACTAGCTATTTTCACAAGCTGTTCTTGCTTACATTTCATGTCCGGGGGTAGTAGTTGAATTAAACAATAATGAAACCTTTGTGGAATAGTTTCCTCTGTTTAGTATACAAGCATCTATATGCAAAGTGGCATCTGAAATAATGTTTTCTTTTCATTGGCTTGTGGTCGTGAAATCAAATTCAGGGCACTATGCATGCCAAGAAAGTGCTCAGCTACCAAGCTTCATCCCCAGACTTTAGGTCTTTTGGGGTTTTTTTGTTTTTGTTTTTATCTGCCTGTTTATTCTGAAACAGGGTCTCTCGTCAATAGCCCTATTCTTGCCTGGACCTCACTTCTTCTACCTCTGCCTCCTAAATACTGGAATCAGAGACCATGCCAACATGCCTGGACTCTGATATATGTCTAACTGCCTATACATGTACAGACATTTAAAAACATAAAATATTTACCTTACTTACATGCAGCGTTCTTTTCGGTAATTGGAGAAAATTAGCCTCAGTTTCTCTTGGTCTTTAGTAACAAACTGGCACCTCACTTTTCACATAACTTAGAGATGAGCTACAAGAGCACAGTTGCGCTTTTGTTTTTGTTAAAATGTAATTTGCAATTGGAGTAAAATAGAGTAAATGCAGGGAAGGCCAATACGCAGCCTCTAGCGAGTTTAATGTGTTAGGCCCTGGGGATCTGAAGCCGCAGCCTCCTGGTAAGCTCCAGGAACTCTAGCCGCCAAAATCACAGCCACTCTTTATTTTTCCATTACGTTTTAAAAGTTTCAGAGGACCCAAAGGGGTTTCAGCTCAGTCTTGCAACTTTCTCCAGGCTAAAGACAAAATGTATCCTATCCCCAAGCACTTGGGAATGGCATTGTTCCATGCTTTGTCTTAACAAAGGTGAACTCTCTTAGTGTCTAACCTATCCTGGCTCCAGATGCAGGAGACTTGGCCTAGGCTTCACTGCAGGGGCTTCTGAAGAAGGCTGTGTCTCTCAAATATTCGAACCCAGGATCTTCCGCACCCCACTGAGATCACTACTTCAAGATGCTGGCAAGCTACTCCTAAAGCTACTCTCCCCTCCCCCATTCCTCCCATTCTTATCCAGCTTCTTTCTGCTTTTTAGTTACACAGAGACAGAGAGATGACAGGAAGAAAGATGGATGTCACTGGGTTAGGCAGCCCTGTTTTGTTTCCCGGCCAGCTGTTGGCTGTGTAACGGCAAACATGTACAACTCTTCTTGGGCTTCCATTTCCCATAAAGACAGTAATAGACCTGCCTGTGAAGTTACCTGGAGAGGGGGTGCATGTGGAATTCAGCAGCAAATACTTAGCATGCGCAAGGCCTCTGGGTTAGAGTAGCACCCGCTCCTGACAAAGGACACTGAGAGAATTAACTGATGTCACAGCTCTCTAAAACATAAAGCAAATAACCCAGCTTTTTACTGGCCACAGGGCTGTCTCTTTCCCATCATCCCTTTCTCAAAAAGCCAATCTGCAGACTACACTGGGATCTCTAAACTCCTCCTAACACTGTAGGCCTTTAGTGCATCACCGCGCACGGTTTTGATAACTGCCGAGTGACTCTAATGAACCACGTGATGAAGCAGCTTGGATACTGTGCAGGAATACGCTGAGAAATGGCTGCTTTATAGTGGGAGTTACTTATCCAGGCTGGGGACCATTCAGCATCCCACGATCAACCTGGCGTCAGGGCTCTCTGCTCATCTTTTGGTTTGTGTACCTTTTGTGAAAAACAAACTGTCTTGTGTAAAATACTGCCACTAAGCAAAGGAATAACTAGGGAAAAATACTGAAATCAAGCAGTAACTAACACTAACATCGAAAGAAAGAAAAAGCCGAAAAAAATCTTAGAAAAATAGACCTTTATAGAGAAGTACAAGTTTAAGATAAACTATGGGGTGGGAATGCCTCATAGGTAGGGCCTTGGATCTATGGTACAAATGCATTTACCACACGCTCCATAAGAAAAGGCAATTCACAAACTATTACAATAAAATTTCCAGACAGAATTTGTATTATTTGCTGTATAAATGAGTCTGTCGCTCTATTTATAGAATTACAAAGGTCTTCAGGGGTCAATTAGAGTTTTTAGCAATACACGACTACATTTTATGAAAGAAATTCTGTGCTATAATGGCATCTAGAATTTATTGAATTCGTAAATTTGCCAGGACCCATTTCTTAAGGTGTTCAAGCTCTGTTGTAGCACCACACAGTTCCAATAGTACAGCGAGTTATAAAATGCAGACTGTGAAGGCACTGGATGAGCATTCCTGTAGGGCAAACATTCCTATAGGGAGAGAAAAGGCTTCGTTAATTTCTTGTCTTACAATGAGGTGAGAGCAATTGTCAGGATGTCAGTGGCAACAGGGGCTGGCAGAGGAGGCACAGGTCCTGCTCACGGCAGCCTTTCTTTTGCTTCTTTCGGGGAACCTCTACTTAGATGAAACCAGGGTTTCATCTTGACTTTGCCGCAGAATTCAGGATGAGTTAATAGAAAGCAAGTTTAGGTTTATTAAGAAAACATTTAAATATACACTTAGGATATACCCACATGTCGGCATGGGTTATCAAGAGAGAGTTGCACTTAAGTGTCTTAATAATAACCATAGACATGATGTTTGCTTCTGATGTTACAATGTTTAAAGCTTTCTAATATGAGCCAAGCCAAACCCTGCTTAGCTTCCTTAGCAAGTCTACATTTTCTCTGTCTATTCTCTGTTCATATTTCTTTATTCTTTTGGGAATGAGACCACAAAATCAGAAGTCACTGGCTTGGGATGCCTTGGGTAGCTCTTGACTGGGGAGTCTAACACTCTGGTCTAAGTACCAAGAGTTGAGAAAGGATCTAGTTCTTGAAAAAAATTATTTGGATTTTGTTTGTTCTATTAATATAAAAGCTTCATGAAACCATTAGCTTACTGAGACATGGAATTTTGGATAACCTAAACCCGTGTTCTCTGGGTCATGGTTACTCATATTTGGATCCTAACTAAACTCTCTTTATCTCATGATGAAGATGTGAGCTGAGAACTATGTTTCTTTACTGACAATGAAAATTGTCTCTGAGAATTAAGAGGGTCAGCTTTCCTGAAGAAAGAATATTGTACCTATGGCTGGCAGGAGGGCCCAATATCGGTTCATGCAAATGCCTGTTCATCCCCATGTAGTCATCTAGCAAGACAAGAGGGACAGATCATTTATTTTGAAACCGAAGCCCAAGGCTAGCTATAAAACACGCAACACATCCAAGGCACGATCAGCAAATCTCAGCACTTTTGCTCTCTCTGAGGCCACTTCACTCTGACTGGATACTCCCTGTGGTAGGAAGGGTTAATGCAGCTGAAGATGTATTTCCAGGGAAAATTATTTTTAACTCTCTTATTCATAAAGAAAAAAAGCAGTCTCGTTTTCACAGGGCTCCAATAGTGTGTTCTTCCACTGAAGGTTGTGGTCCTCACAGATCTCACATGCTAATTCTAAGGAAAATCCTCAGAAGAATTAGTCTATGTCGTGGGAAGGTTGGTACCTCCTGTGGGAATGTCAGTATCTACTATGTTGCAGGGAGGCTGGCATCCTGCAGTGGGAGAATGGGTATTGTGTGATGAAAATTTGTCTTGATGCTAATTCCCTTATGTCAGCTTATGGAATCCCCATTTTAAAGGCTAATTTCCCAAAGATCATGATACATTAAAGGAGTAAAGTCAACAAGAGAGTGGCAAGCAAGGGTTATTTTCATTCTACACCTAATGACTATCATGGGTTGACATCAGCTCTTAGAAGTCTTTTGAAGACTTGTCAGGAATGTGTAGTCTTTTGTGTAGAGATTTCTGGGTCCCTCATGGTGCCCATTGGAGTAGGAAAGGCAATGCAATGTAATTTTGTAGCTTTGTTCACAGATGGAAAGTCAGCTTCTGTCGACTTTTTCCTGTGTGCCAGGCATCTTTTGTATGCATTGCCTCCTCAAGCTCACCCTTCAATGCCTGTCCCTTCCTCCGTCCCTGACATCCGTGTTTTCCTTCACGGGAAAACGAGGTGATAGGAGGTTAATTGCAGCAAAGCAGCTGCAGAGAAGTTACGGAACGTGGATGATGCCGTATCCGGTCTCGAGGTGCCTCAGTTCAAGGCTCATTAACCCAAGGAGAAGACAGGGACCTAGCATACCTTCCATAGAAGACATGGAAGCTTTTTGGTTCTGGGATGCCCAGGTCTACTTGATGCAGAGTCGTTGTTAAAAGAATCCAGAGTGTTCTTCATGAGGGACATGAAAAGGATAAAATGTTAAAACCTTTGCAGCTATGAGCCTTGCCAATGAGTGAAAGCAGAGTAACAACAGGATAAGGCTCTCTCCAGCGTGCTGCTATCGTGAAGATGTCCTTGTTCCTTTATTTCTAGCATGTGAAAAAGATTCTTCTATGGCAAAGTTAAACACACTCTTAACAGATGGCCCAAACACTGTGCCCCCAGGTATCTAGTAAAAGAAGTTGAAGTCACGTCTGCATAATAACTTGCACATAACTGCTTGCACCTGCGGAAGAGAATTAGAAGACGACACCCCCAAATATACCGCTTTGAAACAAGGGTTCTTCTCAACAGCAGGTAAGGAAACAAGCTGGACCTGAGCTTTGCTTCATGTGGGTGAGCCTGCTCAATGCCACTTGTGCCAGGACAGGGGGCGAACCCCTTATCACAGGAGACAGAGTTAGCACCCAGATGAGTCTGCAGGAACAGGCTTTATGAAAGTACTACTCATCTTCAATTATGTTTGCCCCACATATTTACCTTTCCATAATTTACTGCTCCCAGAAGCCAAACTCTTTCCTTCGTTGTCCCACATTGCCACAGGTTTAAAAAGGTATATAAGCCCAGATTTAACTATCTCTTTGGTTTACTTTTTTTTTTTTACTGTGGAACCCTGTGTGCATGTAAAATCCTGCCCTTTATTTACCATGGTTGCCTTAGAATGTGATATGCATTGTTACTAGCACTGACAGAGGAAAAGTGGGATGCTTTTTAAGTTGGATGGAGGCCTTCCTTCTCATTTTAGGTGGGCTTTAACTAAGGAGTTAGAATGTCAGATACATGGCCACACAAAATTACCACTGAAGTCAGTGGCCTCAAAAACGCAAAGGATGAAATCCATAGACAACGGGAGAGCGGGTATAAAATGGAGTTTTACTGCAGATATATAGGTAGGAGTTTAGAAGAAAGAAAACAGTGTACCAGGAAAGCACGAATATCTCCCCCAAATGGGTGCTGTTAATCTATGGACTTTTATAGGATTTATGGCAGAAACTGAGGCATGGGAAGATGAGCTGGTCAGTCCAATAGACCCAATCTTGGGGAACCATACACTTCCTTTCTGCTTTGCTTATATCCTCATATGTAGATTCCAGGCAGGGTTCCTTATTTAGCAGAAGAGGGATAATGAAAAAAAACAAAGACTTTCATTTTTGCTCTTCTATCTAGCCTTGGCTAAGACTGAACCAAAGACATTTGGCTTGAACATCACTGGCAACTCCGACCTTCAGCAAGGACAGGGGCAAGGGGTTTGGGCTTTTAACAAATAATGTTTACTTTCAGGCTCCCCCTACCCTAAAACCACCTGTCCAGATCCTATCTTCTGTTTACATCAGTACTACATCAGAGATCTTGCTTCTGGAGGTCCTGGTAGACCAGACTAGCCACCCACCATCTTGAGAGTCTAATCAGAGAGAGGAGTTAGGAAATAGCAAAGGAATTGATTCAAACTGGCTGTAGTAGGAAGGACCTGGGAATGATCACCCTTAGATCTGGAAATACCACTGGGATTGCGGAGGATAAAGCCAAAGATGGAACCATGTGAGGCAAGTACAGAGTTAAACAGTCAACCGTGGTCTGGTTAATTAGTCTTTGTGGTTCTTACAGGTTCAGGTGATACCAGGTGAGACACCTGCCTATCAGGTCCCCTGCTAGTGAAAGCTGAGGCTAGCTGGGATGGTAAGGACTCCAAAACAGGGAAGAGGACAGATGGAGTGATTGTGGCCATATCTGCTTCCTCCCCAGGCTTCGGAAAATGAATGGGAACTCCTAAAGGCTGTTCCAGTGGTCAGAGACAATATATGATAAAAGCTGGTGGTTGATAATTTGTTGATAATTTAGTGTCTATACACCATGCAAATTTTTACTTACTCTCATTTTAGTGTATTCAGTTGTGAAGAGGGAAGGTTATCTGTTTAGATGAACATGCGCATGAGCATGTATGTGTGTGTATGTGGTATGTGTATGTATGAATGTTAACATGTATGGGCAACAATGTGCATATTACTACACACATGTGGTGATCAGAGTCTATCTCGGGGTACCAGTCCTTGCCTTTCCTTCTTGTTTGAGACAGGGTCTCTTCAATATTCACAAGCTAGGCTTGTGTCAATTACAGCTTCTGTCAATTCTCCTCTCTACCTCCCATAGGCTTACTAGGGTTACAGACACCTGTGCTCCTGTGTCTGGCTTTAATATGGGTTCTGGAGATCCTAATTCAGTGCAGCAAGCCTGTGCAGCAAGCACTTTACCTGCTGAGCCATCTCCCCAGCCCTAGATGAACACTGTTTAAGAGATTAGCACGTCTATGTGTGGAACTGAATAGGAATCAGACCCATAACTTGGAGTAAAAAAGGAGACAGCTGCAAAATGAAGGCACAGATGCCAAGTGGAACAAAGACCTCAGTATAAAACCAGACACACTGAGCCTGATAGAGGAGAAAGTGGGGAATGGCACTGAATGCATTGGCAACATTGAATACTTCCTGAACAGAACATCGATAGCACAGGCACCAAGATCAACATTAATAGTTGAGACTTCATAAGACTGAAAAGCTTCTGTGAGACAAAGGACACCATTATTCAGACAAGGCAGCAGCCTACAGAATGGGATAAGATTTTTGCCAATTCTACATGAGATAGAGGACGAATCTCCAAAACATATGAAGAACTCAAGAAACTAGGTATAAAACCCCAAATAATCCAATTTTAAAAATGGCATCTAAACAGAGAATTCTCAATAGAGGAATCTGAGATATACTTAAAAGAAATGTTCAACACCCTTAGCCACCAGAAAAATGCAAATCAAAATGACTTTGAGGCTCCATCTTACATATGTCAGAATGACTAAGATAAATAACACAAGTAACAGCTCATGCTGGAGAGGATGTAGAGCGGGGGACACTCAAGCAATTGCTGGTGGAAGTGCAAACTTGCTAAATCACTCTGGTGCTTCCTCAGAAGTTTGAGAATTAATCTATTTCAAGATCCAGCTATACTACTCTTATGCACTTACCCAGAAGATGCTCTATCCTATCACAAGGACACTTCCTTAAATATGTTCATAGCAGCTTGATTCATGGTAGCCAGAAACTGGAAGCAACCTAGATGTTCCTCAACAGAAGAATAGATGAAGAAAATGTGGTACATTTACATAATGGAGTATTACTCAGCTGTCAAAAAATGACATCATGAAATTTGCAGGCAACTGGATGGAACTAGAAAAAAAATTATCCTGAGCGAGGTAACCCAGACCCAGAAAGAATTGATTATGCATGGAGATTGACTAATTGAGTAAATGATAGCCAAGCTACAATCTTGACCAAGCTAGACCCAGAGAGGCTGAATATAGAGGAAGGGTCTAAAGTAGACACATGAGACTTGCTAAAGAGGTCAGGACAGGAGGGTCTGTCTGGGTGCATCCAAGTCTAGAACCTCTGAGGGAGTAGACCCAAGCCAGAGACATTTGTGGAACCAAGCCCAAGCGAGAGACCTCTGCAGGAGTGGACCCAGACCAGGGACATTTACAGAAACAGGACCGAGCCAGCAACCTAGGCCAGAGCAGGCCTGAGACAGCAAACTCCACAGGAGCAGAGCAAACCCTGGGAGCACTGAGCAACCTCCAGGAGTATGGAGTGACCAACAGGGTGACTGGAACTGCAGCCTTGACTGCACCATGAGGAGCAACCATCTAAGCCTTGGATCCACTCACACCTGGAACATTGATCACCAGAGTCACAGAAACCCAGCTACACCAATCAAAGGGAAAGATGGGTAGATAAGGTAAGAACACATGCAACACCACAAAGAGCAACATGACACCAGTAAAAACTAGTGACCCTACAACAGCAAGACTTGAACAACTGAATATAGATGAAGCCGAAGAAAATGACCTAAAAATTAACTTTAGGAGAATGTTTGAGGCCCTTAAAGAGGAAATGAAAAATTCCCTCAAAGAAATGGAGGAAAAGATGAACAAAAATTGGGAGACATCAATAAATCCCTTTTAAAAAAACAAGAAAAAGAAATCAAACATATGAAAGAAACTATTCAAGACTTGAAAA
>LOJH01024050.1:1861-19265 GCA_001685095.1 Ellobius talpinus | reverse complement strand
GGGCTAACTCATTCTTCTGGCCTCTCTAGGGACTTACACACACACACACACACATACCTTCAAGAATACATAAATACATGTAATTTTTAACAATTCCTTGACTACATACCAGTTTCCTTCCTTCCCAAGCTGTTTACTCTCCCCACCACAGCTGCTTCATCTACAGTAAGGGGTCTGCTTGCTCCAAGGGGAGTTGGGAGGATGTGGAATAGGGCATCCGGGCACCTTGCTCAGAGCTGGTTTGGGTAAATGAGGATGCCAGCCAGGGCTTAGTTGTAGGGGTAAAGCTACCTGTCTAAGGTGAAGCATGGATACAGCTGTGCTTCTGCTCACAGCCTCAGAACTCTCTCTCTCTGCATGCTCAGAGCAAGTGAGAACCGCTGCCAAAGTCAAAGCAGCGCTAGCATGGCCACCCACCCCACCCCACTGCGTGCCCCCCCAGAAGCTCACTGCCATTTAATGAGTGCTCAGAAACTTCTAGGTGCTGCTCTGAGGCCTCGCCAGGGATCTGTCCGTCCAAGTCTCCTACTGACCCTGCAAAGCAAGTGTTGTTTTTCCATTCCCCTGGGGCCCAGGAGGACACTGAGGTGTGAGAAGGCCAGGAGCCTAGTCAAAACCATTTGGGGGATTTGCGAGTAGCTGAACTTCAACATGACATCCATCCCTCTTCTCCTGTTGGTGACTCCAGGAGAGGGCTCTTCTGGCCCTCATCCTGAGTGCCACAGTGCCTCGGGGCACAGTGAATACCACCACCCCTACTGCCACCAAAGGACCTGGAGCATTTTCTCCTAGCACCCTTTCCAAAGATGAGAGCCTGGCACAGCCCGGGAAAGCGTCATCTTGCCAGAGTCATCCCCACCGTCTGCCAGCCAGCCACCACCCCTGAATCTGGCACGGTCCCCAAAGCTAGCCCATCCACCTCACAGGCACACAGATGAGGACTTCTAATTAAGACTCAGAAGCAAACATCCCAGCAGAGGTGGCTGGGGGCCCACTTTACCTCTGAGCAGAAACTAAAATTAGTACTCTGTTTCTCCTGTGCCACTGGCTCGGAAAATGCTTGCTTCTCACAGGTCACTAGTCAAATGTCACCCTGACCTTACTGTTTGGGATTAGAGGCCCTTCCTTTTGTCTTTACACTTCCCAACCCCAATCCATTTTGCAGATAATGGGGGCAAGCCAGAAAGAAGATTTGAGGTGCGGACTATTTTACCTCCATCCCTGCATATTGTAAGATGCCCATCGACTCCTGCAGAGGGAGACCACATTCTCCCCCGTTCACAGATGGAAAAACTGAGGCTGAAAGACACTGGGCCATCCACCCAGGGCCTCATAGCCACACATGACAAAACAGAGAGGATCTTGACACCAAAAACCATCCCTTTTTATGATGCTTCTGAAGTAGATCAAGCAAGTATTTAATATTCCATGTGACAGAGCCAGGTAAGAGTGCTTATCCACAGCCTGACCAGACCCCACTTCAGTCTCAGGGGGGACCCACATGGTGAGAGGAAAGACTCCTGGAAGTTGCCCTCGGACCTTCACACAAACACCCACACAGAGAAACAGAAAGAATAAATACATGTAGTAAAATCTTAAAAACAATCGACGTGGCAGAAGTAAACGCTGCGCTTCTTTGGCTGACAGATGGCGACTACCAGGGCCCCACAACTGGAGTCACTGGAGCCTAAATTTTTTTTTCTTTTTATTTTACTTTTTGCCCTAGGAAGTAAACCTAAGGCCTTACACATGCTAGGTAGATGTTCTACCACCTAACTACATCCCCAGTCCTAGTCAGATCCCCTCCCCCACTGGAAACTTCCCAGACTTGGTGAGTGTGCATACTAGCCTCCTGAAGACCTTGCTAAAGCACTTGTCACACCAACCTGTGTAGGTAGAGTTTTCCTGTCCCAGCAGCCGCTTCCAAATCACCACACAGAGGCTTAGTATTGCTTATAAATGTTCGGCCGATAATTCAGGCTTGTTGCTAGTTAACTCTTACATTTAAATTAACCCATAATTCTATTTATGCTTTTCCATGTGGCCCGGCAACTTTTCTCAGCACAGCATGCTCATCTTGCTCTCCCTGCATCCCGGCAACTCTCTGATTCCATCCTCCTCCCTATCACTCTTAGTTTGGCTTTCCCGCCTAACTTCCTACCTGGCTACTAACCTGTCAGCTTTTTAGTAACCAATGAAAGTAACATGTATTTACAGTGCACAGAAGGATTATTCCACAGCAAGCATGAGAGGCTGAGTGTGATTCCCCAGCACCCTTGGAAAAAAGCCAGGTGTGGTGACATGCAGTTGTGACATGCAATTGTCATCCTTGCTCTGAGGAGGCAGAGACAGGAAGATCCCTAAGGCTCTGCTGACTAGACAGCAAGCCTAATTGATGCGTTCCAGGTTCACGGAGAGACTGTGACTCAAAATAACAAAGTAGACAGCATCTCAGAAGAGTAGCACTCAACGCTGACCTCTGGCCTCTATATGCATGTACGCATATGAATGTGCGTGCACGCATGTGTGCACATGTCCACAGGAATGCAAGTGGTGACTCAGTAGATGTGGACTGGGGTCCTGAGACTCTGCATTTCTAGCAAGGCCCACATTACAGATCAAGACCACACAGTGAGCACAAGGAGGCTATCAGGTCCTCTCACCTGCCCCAATGGGGCATCTTTGTACTAAGCAGAAAGCTCTGACACCTGAAAAGTGACAGAGGAGGAAATGTATTTCTCGGCAGATGCAAGGGGTGGAAGAAGTCTGACTCAGAGTGATGGGGACCTTAGCTGTCCCAAGACACCGAACACCATTTAACATGCAGCATAAAGCAATGCTCATGGAAGGAGCCCACGGGGGGGGGACATTACTGTCCTCAGGAAATTCCTGGGAGGGAGCAATGGTTTGTCTAGGATGGAGTTGTTAGGGGAGTGTTCTCTGAAAAGCATTTTAACAAGAAACCAAGAATCAACAAAAATAGCATTACCTTCATTAACCTGGAAATGAGGGTGTAATCACTACGTTCTTGCTTCCAGGAAACTGGCCAAGGACAGGCAGCCCCTTCCAGGCCTCCCGTAGCCCAACTCTGCCATCCCTCTAACTTCCTGAAGCTCTGCCAAGTCCCTACTCCCAGAGGCCTTCACACCTGCTGGGCTCAGTGCCAGCCAGGATGCCCCTCCCAGTTCTCCCTGCTTAGCCAGCTCCAGCCATCATTGAAGGCTTCCCTCTTCCCCAAGGATGCATCTTCTGGTTCTTCCACTCCAAGGAGAGCCCCCATCCCTACCCCTGAGTGTTTCCCTAACACCTGATCTTGAGCAGTGTGTTGTATTGTTTTCTTCCTTGTTCCAGGGGCAGGACCCAGCCTTTGTCCTAACAGTCACTCAAGGCCACCCTGGCAGAGCCCAGCCTCCCTCAGCTTGCCTTCCTACCAATCTTCCCTTCCTGAAATATATATGTGAATATGTATAAAGGTTGGGGTTCCAATCCTGGGAGCCATGACTGAGAAAAAAAAAGAAATTAATTGTCATAGGGGCCTACCCTGTACATCCTAGACTAATAATATCCTTGGCCTCTGTCTACCAGATGCCAGGAGCACACAATGCATCACCAAATGTGATGGGCAAGTCTGTAAGTGCTGCCAGATGCCTGGATCCCTTATGTGTACACACACACACACACACACACACACACACACACAAATGCATGCCTCTATGTACACTTTAACCTATGTGTACATGAGTGGCTGTGCTAATTTCTGATGTAAGTGAATGCCATGAGGATGACATGTTGTGTTCGCTGGGGTGTCTTTAACACAGAGAACTTTTGGGGACCTGAATAGATAGATGCTCATAAACTCCAGTTAAATGGATACTAAAAGTGTATCGCCATCCGCCACCCCCAAATTTAGTTGTAAGGATTCAGTGAGATGATTGACCAATGATTGATTGATTGACTGACTGACTGACTGATTGATCAAATGATTGTAGCACCTGTGTGGGAATCACATATGCTCAAGAAATGCTAATCCCAGGCCAGCAAGTGGCTCAGTGGGTAAAGGTGCTTGCTGCTCACTCAGCCCAATGACCTGAGTTCAATTCCGGGGACCCGCATGGTGTAAGAAGAGAACTGACTCCCAGAAGTTGCTATCTGATCTCCACATACAGTCCGTAGCATGTACATGCGTGCACACACACACACTAAACAATTTTAATGAAAAAATGTTAATATCCACTTTTTTTCTCCTTTCCCTTCACTACCAAAGACATTCTTATTATTGTTTCCCTCCAAGCTTCATATTTGGAAATATTTTTTTCCTTGGATGGTTAGATAATAATTAAACTGGAGATTGGGGAGGCATCTCAGTGGGTAGGGAACTTGCTCAGCGAACATGAAGCCCTGGGTTCCATCCCCAGTGCCACATTAAAGAGTGTAGTTTTTAAACCTGTAATCTCAGCAGTTTGGAAGAGGAGGCAGAGAATCAGAAGTTCAAGGTCACCCTCAGCTACACAGGGATTTGGAAACCAGTCTGGGCTACGAGAGACCCTGTCTCAAAACAAAACAAAAGATGATTCCTGGGAAGTAAAGAAAGATAGGCTGTGCTGTGTATCCGTGCCTCTGAGGCTCCACCCTTCTGTAGGAGCACCAGGGCCTCAGATGAGCCACAAGCCACCTCTGCAATTCCAAAAATTCCTCAAGCATCACTAGGTACCTACTATATATCTCCTTAGTCTGAGCACTCTGTCTGCACTGAGAAGACAAAATTCTAGCCCAAAGGAAAAAAAAACAGATACTGCTTGCCTGACTACCTGTACAGGGTTACCCAGAGTGAACTAACGGTTTCTATTAAACATTCAATAATTTCTTGTTTAAAGGAGACCTATTTTTACTTTATATGTCCAAGTGTTTACCTGGATGTATGTCTGTGTACCGCGTGCATGCAGTGACCATAGAGGCCAAAAGGGGGCCCTGAACCTCCTAAAACTGGGAGCGGTGAGCCATCAAGTGGGTGCTGGGAATTGAACCTATGTGCTCTATAAAACCAACCAGTGCTCTTAACCCCTGAGTCCCCATTCACTCATTTCTTGAACAACAAAACCATCCCTGCAGTTCCCCACTCCAAGGCTGCCATGAGGAGCCCCAGTTCGGGAACCACTGGAGTCATAGCTTTTGGTTTTCACGTAACATACTCATACTTTTGTGTTTATTTCATTTATTTTTTAAGCATAACATACTCGTGGATTTTTTGGGTGTAGATGCTGGGTTATGCGTCTTCCCAATAACAGGCCTAATTAGAATGCAGTGTGCTCCCGTCCCTTCCCTCCGTTCCCTCAATGATCGCTTTCTTTAGAATGGATTAATTCCTCCTGACCCTCTCTCTCTCTCACTATGATGGCATTGGTGGCATCGTGGTGTGTGCCCGAGTGTCTGTGAGTCTGTTAACTGCACAGCTGGGTATCATTAGGGTGTCTCCTTAGTGCTGGGAATTCCAGGAATAAAAATGTCGTCAAATGAGCCTTTTTCACAACCTGGCTGGAGGATGCTGAGGAGCAGAGTCCTGGTTCAGTAGCCTGAATGCTGACGGAGGGGAGGAGCCTCATTCCAACAGCCTGGCTGGACGCTGCTGGAGGGGGGGAGCCTTGTTCAATAGCCTGGATGACTCCTCACAATACCATTTGTCCTTTTCCGCCATTCCCTCCAAGAGTAAAGGAAATTAAACTTTCGGCCCTGACCAATGTGAACTTGCAGGTGGACTCATGGGCCTGAGCAGGACCTTCAAAGACTTGGGGCACAAAACCAACCCTGTGTGCCCAAGCTTGACTTTCAGCTTCTCCCTTCTCTGCACACAGCACCCTCCTCGCTCACTGGCACTGGCGCATTCCAGCTCATCCGTGGCTGGTCACTGCCATTTCAAGCACTGAACCCCCTGATGACATTGGTGTATTCTAGCTTAGGTCCCTCCCCCCTGGAGGAGAGACATGAGGGACTCCAGAAGTCAGATGGCAAGTGCCAACCAGCCCCCAAATACTTATTATCTTCAAAGCATTTTCTGGCTGTTAATGAGTCGTCTTCAGTATATACCCTGGCAGGGGGTGGTTTTAACCTGGTTAAACCTGTCAAAGATGGTTTTTACATTGCTAGTTAAATTGGTCTCCCAGGAAGTGGCCACAAAGATCCCTGCTCTGAAACCACCATGCTGTGGCAGAAAGTATACTATATCAGTCAGGGATGCTGTTGTAACAAACAGGTCCCATGACATCAGTCTCTGGGTGGTGGTTCTACTCCACATAGCATCCGCCCAGGACCTAGGAGATAGGCCAGGAGAAGTATGAGGCTCACCTCTTGCTGACTATAGACACTCTGCTGGCGAGGGTGGGGAGGAGAGGGGTACATATTAATTCTGCTCTCATTTCATTGGCCAGGCAAGGCCACAGGCTAAACCTGTCACCAGGAGTAAAACGTCAATCCTCCCCAAGGAAAGGGGAGGGGATATATTAAAGGAAGAGAAAAGACAGTAGACTTCTACGCTGTTTGAATATCACTCCAGGATTTAAGTGTCACCATCATGGTAGAATTATGAAGCAGGACGTCAAGTAATGGCACATTCCTATAACACCTTTGGAGGCTGAGGCAGGAGAGTAGAGAGTGAGGCCAGCCAGGCCAACTTAGAACCTGTGTCAAGAAGTGTGGGGCCAGGGGTGGGGGTAATGACTCAGCAGTTAAGTATACATACTACTCTCACAGAGAATCCAAGTTCTCCTCGCGTTTATTATGTGACAGACATGTTTGGGGCACACAAACAAGTCCCTTAGAAGTAGAAATCAAATGTCGTCCTCGGTGGTAGATATGATGACACATACCTGCCATCTCAGGACTCTAGAGACGGAGACAGGGGGATCTCTAGTAAGCCTGGGCTGCATGGTGAGACCCTGTCTCAAACAAAGAAGCGACATGTCAGCCTCATGAGGTGTTTTTAAAGGACACGTGTTGTCCCCTTGCAGGGAAGGGTAGAGAGAAGAGACTCCAGGGTCAGGATCCAGCTGGAATGCTGGGGAGACAGCTCCTCACTCGGTAAAGTGCTTGCCACAGAAACATGATACCATTAGTAAGTTCGAACCCCAGAAGCCACCTTTTTGACAACTCAGCATGGTGGCATGGATTCAGCCTTGGGGAGGCAGAGACATGTGGTTACCTAGGGCTCACCAGCAAGCCAGCCTGGTGGAATCAGTGAGTCCCAGACCAATGAGAGATGCTGTGTCAGAGAAGCAATGTGCTATTCTGAGGCAGAGCTTGCAAGGTTGGCCTCTGGCCTCTGCTCATAGAAGCGCCTGCATACCTGTGCACATATGCACACACACACACACACACACACACACGAACCCAGTTGGAGATGCTTGCAGAAGGTTGTCACCGGAACTGCAGGAGGCCTAACATTCTCCTTTTTCAGTTCTGCAAGTTTGAGCTTGGGATATGTGAGCCAAGCTTAGTCAGCTGGAATGCTCTGGAAACAGGCTGATGAGGGCAACTGGCATTCAGTGGAAAATTAGCTCCCTCAGGAAAGATCTTTCCGTTGTTCACAACAGTTCATATTCCTGATGGAGAAGTCTGAATGTCATGGAATGCAGACTCTCCTTTTGGACACCAGTCCCCAAGGCTGGGACATTTTCTACCATAGAGAGCCCAGACAAACAGATTGAATCTGTCAGATCTATGACAGATCTGTGTGTGTGTGTGTGTGTGTGTGTGCATACAAGTGACTGTGTGTGAAAGTGTATGTTTGAGTGTGTTCATAAGGGAATATAAGTGTGTGTAAGAGAGAAAGTGTGTGTGTGTACCTGTGTGTGTGCGCACGTGCACACACATGCTCATGAATGCACCCAGACACAGGCATGCATGCACCGTGATGCTCATGTGGAAGTCAGAGACTGTCCTTGGGAGTCGGTCCTGCCCTTCCACCTTGTTCGTGGCGGGTCTCTTTGTTCTTCCTTGTTGCATGTGCAGGCTAGCTGGCCTTTGAACTTTCAGGGTTTCTCCCGTTTCAGCTTCCCATCTCACTTTAGAAGCACTAGGAGCTGCCATACCTGGTGGGTTCTGAGGATTTGAACCCAGGTTCTTGCGTGGCAAGTGCTTTACCCACTGAGCCATCTCCCCAACCCCAAAACTAATATTAAATTTTAAAATCTTCCAGAGGCTAGGGATGTGGCTCAATGTTAGAGTATACTTGTCTAGCATGCCAGAGACCCTGAACACACATTGTTTATTATCATCATTATTAATTATTAATATTATTATTACTAGAAGTAATAATAATAATCTCTTCCCTCTGCTTGATTTGCAAAAGAAATGGAGAGGGCTGCCTTTGACGCGTCCAGTCAGTCATGAATCTAATCAGGAGTCAAGTTCCTTGGCTTCTAAGTGTAGAGGCTGCTGGCCTCCGTGGCTGAGCTGTGGTAGATCTCAGGGTAGGAGCTGGGCAGCTGTGTTAAACTTCCCAAGCGAGCCAGCTAGTTCCAAGGGTGTGTGTTTAATGGGGAAATGTCTGTGGAATGCATTACAGTTCTCAGAAGAGATGGGGCTAGCTAGGGCTGTAGCTCAGCTGGTAGGTAGAGTGCTCACAAAAAAAACCCAAGACTGCACCAACTCCACTGGGCGGTGCAGGTCTCAGGAGGTGGAGACAGGAAGATCAAAACTTCCAAGTCGACCCATACTATGTAGCAAGTTCAAGGGTAACCCAGCTGAATGAGACCCTGTCTCAAAAGAGAGCGGGAGGAGGGAGGTGGGGGGAGGAAAGGGAAGGGAAGGGAGAAAAGAAAGGCAAGGCAAGATAGCCCGTGTAATACTGATTCAGAGGGCGAGAGATCTTGTGTCTGTAGGAGAGAAAAAGATTAGAATTTAATACAAGGTATGTACTTATTTCTTCTCAAACTACTTTGGGGTTTGTGCAAAAAGCATATATTTCTTTTAAGTGACGACCACCTCTAAAGGCAACCCCAGGTTAGCTCCTCTGGAGTGACAGGCTGGTGGCCTCTGAGGGTATCAGACCCTTAGATCTGGCCTGGCCTCTTGGTAAGTACAAAAGTGCTGGGTGGGATCAGGAGACTAATACCCCTGAACCCCTCCCGCTTCAAGTCCTGCCTTTGCCCTTCCTTTCCCTCAAAATGACTATAAGCCATCCACACACTCACATGCTCGCTCAGAGCAGAGTCCTGCTGGGGACAATGGTCCTGATGCCATACACTTTCTGCTCCTGGCCTAAGTGGAGGTGAGGTCTCCCAGAAGCTCTGTCTAAACCTGCCAGGAGATCTTCCAGAACTCCAGGAAGAAAACAGACCAGGCAAGTAAGAATTCAGCCCTGCCTAGGACGTACAAGGTCTGGCCAGCCAGGTCTCAAGAGCTTCTGATGAAGAGAGACAGGGTGACCAAAGCCTTTCAAAGGCCCCCAAACGGCCTGCCCTTCTCTCCTCCCTCTTCTGTAATCCCTAGATCATTTGAAACTTTGCAGTCCTAGGCAAGTTTCCCCTGAACTCTCCTTCCCCAAAAACCCACCCTACAGGCTTTCCCTACTGGGTCTTCAAGGGGCAAAGTTGCAGAGAACATACTAAAAGGTTTCAAGGAAACCACCCTGTATTCAGTTAACTGCCATGGGAAGAACCATCCACAGTGGATGGTACCATTCCCTAGTCTAGGATCCCAGTGTATATCAGAAAGTGAAAGTGAGCTGAGCACACACAGCTGTTACTCTCCGCTTCTTGACTATGGGTGCAAGCGCTATGACTTCCCATATGACGGGCTGTAACCTCAGCCTGTGCCTTACTTACTTTCCTAATACTGTGAAGGCACAAGGACCAAGGCAACCCACAGAAGAGTTTATTGGGAGCTTAGAGTTCCAAAGGGTGAGTCCATGACCATTATGGTGGGGAGCATGGCAGCAGGAATGCAGGCATGGCACTGGAGCAGTAGCTGAGAGCTTCCATCTTGACCCACAAGGGTGAGGCAGAGTTTTTGAAACAGCCTGGCTTTATGAAATCACAGTGACACACCTCTTCCAACAAGGCCACACCTCCTAATCCTTCCCAAACAGTTCAACCAACTGGGGACCAAGTATTCAAACACATGAGCCTATGGGGGCCCTTCTCATTCAAACTCCACTTTCCATTTCTCTTCCTCATTTGAACCACCATAGACTGTGAACCATTTCCCCTTTAAATTGCTTCTGTCAGATTAGCACCTGTCTCTGCATCCCCACATCCTGCCCCATCTTCTCAAAGCCTCTCTCCTCATTCATCACCTGACTGACTCATTTCTGCTTCCCAGCTTAACTCAACTGTCACCGGGAAGAGAGGGAATGCTGGGATGTCAAGAGCACAGTGTCTGCTGACAGGACATATCTGTCCTGCCACTGAAGCCACTCATCTGTCTCATCCAGCTCCTCCAAGGTTCTTCTTGGCCTCAAGTTCAGAGAGAGGGGGACCCACTGTGGCCTGTGAGGCCACAGTCACTGAAGGCTGAACTAGAGTCCTTCTTGGGCACTAAATTCCTCAACTAGAGGCAGCGTTCCTCTCTGTGTCCCCTGTGCTGGGATTAGAGTTGGGACCACATGGAAGGATGGATGGAATGTTGGATGGATGAATGGATGGATGGATAAAATGATGAATGGATAGAGGGGTGGATGGATGGATGGATGGATGGATGGATGGATGGATGGATGGATGGATGGNNNNTGGATGGATGGATGGATGGATGGATGGATGGATGGATGGATGGATGGAATGATGAATGGATGGATGGATGTGCAAAGTTCTCCCAGGTCTGAAATTCTGGGTTCTTATCAATAATAAGGAAATGAGCTCAGCAAATTCTGTACGTGACACTTGGACAACCAGTGTAGCTTTCTGCCCCAGTGCCCCAAGGTAGGCAGGGAGCATCCTCAGCACGGTGATGACTTAGGCTACAGTGTCCCATGCCAGCAACTGACCTGACACAGCTGACTGCCTGTCCTCAGAGGGTATAAGTTTTGAAAATTGGGCATCCAAGACCTATCCTCTCATCTTCTAGTACAGGAGTGTGTGTAGCTGACCTGCCTCGCTGGTAGCCTTTCCCGTTGTCCATGCCTCTTTCTCCCTAAACCAGGGCAGTTGAGTGCCCCAGAACCTCAGCTACCACCCGAAGCTGTCTCCCTCATTTCCCATGTCTTACACGCTGGGCCCAGGCCTCAGGCTCAGGGCATCTCTGCCAGCCAGGAAATGCAGACTGAGCCTGATTAGCATAAGCAGCTCCCTTTCCTTGGCTGGGTCTGGAGCTGTCACAGCCTAATTAGCAAAGCTGCCAGATCAGCAAGCCCTCTCATTAGCTCCCGTCCAATCCCACCCACATTTATTGCTGAAACCCCCCCACAGTCCACTGCCACAGTGCCGGTCCCCTTGGGGCACACCAGAGCACCAGGCATGGGGTCACAACACTCTTATAAGCTGATGTTCGACCCAGCAAGGGGCTTATCTTCTGGGAGGGTGGGGCGTGTCAGGTCTCCTCATCACAGAGGGACGTCATACTGCATTCTGCTGTAGGTGCTTAGGTAACCTTGTTCCCAGCATCCTGGAAACTCTGTTCCCTTCCTGGTCCAAGCCACTCTGCCTCCCCACACACACCTGAGCTGTAGACCCTCTCACTGATTCGTGCCAGGAGTGGAGTCAGGTCAGCTTAGGTCACTGAGGCCAGAGAAACAAAGCAGACAGTCAAGGGGTGTAGAGGATTGATTTGATTCAGGTAGCCAGGAGGTCAGTCAGCAAGAGAGGTACATTTTAGCTGAGACTTGAATGAGAGGCGAGGTGGGAGCCAGCAATTGGAAGGAAAGATGGTCCAGGGCTGTGTCGGTGAATGTAAAGAAGAGAAAGGATGGCTTCCTTTGAAAAAGACTAAGGAGGCACATGAGCAAATATTCGAAGTAGGTGGGGTAGGAAGAAGATAAAATGAGACAAGAAGAAACGGCAAGTGAATGAATGAATGAGTGAGCGGGTGAATGAACTGAGGTCCCAGAGGGGAGCAAAAGAGCTTCCAGGAAACAGGAGGCTTCTCTATCAGCACAGGAAGAGCTTCCTTGCAGGGTGAGAAAAGAGGAGAGCTGTGTGAAGCCAGACTGGGACCGGCTCTGTGGTCTGCGCCCATGGTATCTCCAAGCAGCAGTTCATCAACTAAATGCTAAGCCCTTCTCCCATCTGAACATCTGGCTCTCCCATCAGCCCCCATGACGGGGTGTTACAGTTACCCTATTATACAGCAGGAAGAGTGAAGCCCAGAGAAGGGCAATCAGTCGCCCACCGCACACACTTGTGTGTGATGGATCCAGGGATTGAGCCCCAGCGCCCATCCTGAGTCACTGTGGGACAAGAGCTTGCTCTGCCCTCAGGAAGGGACCTGCTGTGCACACAGTGGCAACTCAAGCCCTTGATGGAGGCTGCGTATTTGCCTCTAAGCAAAACACTCCTGGCACCCAGCACCTTTGACTTGAATGTCTGGCTGGGCCTTCAAAGGGACTCTCCAAAGACTGGTGACATCTCTGCGGTAGACATGTTATTCTTTGGAACCACACCAGAGCTGGGCCTGCTTCTTCCGGTCAGCTCCCAGTTTTTCCATCCTCCCTTGCTACTGGAGCGAAGGCACGTGGCCTCATTTCCACAAGTCAGATGACCCCATCTCATTCTCTGAAGCAGGAGCCAGGGACAGGAACAAGAAACAGGAAGTACAAATTTGGATTCAGTGTCCCAAGACGGTGGTGGCAGCAGGGAGGATAGAGCATCGCCGCCCAGCGGTGTGGACTAGTCACAGGCTGTAAGTCAGGGACTGGAGGCAGGCATAGGTTCTGATCCTGCCCTATCCCAACACGGGTTAACTCTCCCACCCTCCAGCTGTGTGAGCTGCCCAAACACCATACCTCACTGCTTCAGGCAGCCGAGATTGGGGCCTTGTTGCTTGCAGGCCAACAGCGTTGACTGATACAATTGTCATTTGTGTCCATAAGGAGAGACTGTAACTGTGGTGGTGACAAGCAAGTTCAGGCTTCATCATGCAAGATCAAAGGACAGTTTCCAAGTTCCCAGGAGTGGACACAGAGCCTGTCCTTTTAGGGGGACAAGAGAGGAGCTTTAGGAACTATTCCTGACTGGGTATAGGCGAGTGCCCTGCTTTCACCGCCAAACCCAGTGAGTGACATGTATCTGCCATCGGAACTCTAGACAGAGAAAACCAAAGACTTAGTTACCAAGTTCCTGGAGCTGCTTGCCATGGTAGAGGGTGGGCAGACATGAGGTGCAAGAAAGCTAGGTTAGCCCTCACTTAACCTCTCTGGACCTCAGTTTCCTCGTTTGTAAAACAGAGGTATCCAGGTAACTGCTTTCATATATACATACTGACTCCTAACTCCAGCTGACCAGAGTTGGTTGAGTCACGAAACCATACTTGAAGCCCTAGGTTGGTTGACTAAAATGGCTATCTCCTCTCTCAGCAATTCCATCACTCTGCCCACCTCAGGGTTTAGTTCCATGCTGAGGTTGGAGGTGAGGCAGCTGATGAAGCCTTGGTGATGTCAAGTCAAGGTCACATCAGAGGAAGCAAAGGAGTTCTTCTGGTCAACTGTGGCCCACCATAAACAGCTTTGCCCATCTCATTGGTCCAAACTGTGTCACATGACCATGCTGGATGCTATAACTGGTTTCTGTCTGAGCTCCGGAACTAAACACTGGCTGGGGATTGTGAACAATCCTGGTTGGCTTAAACTGTTGTGCTCAGACTTGGTCAAAGGAATGTTACATTTTTTAACACTCAGAGCTAGGGCTGACAAGATGGCTCAGTGGGTGAAGAAGCTTACCTCTCAATTCTGATGACCCGAGTTTGATCCCTGGAAACTCATGGTAGAAGGACAGACCTGACTCCCACAAGTTATCCTCTTATCTCCCACATGTGTACAGCACACCTGCCACACACACTCATACACGCGCATGCACACTCACACACACATACACACACACAAATAAAATAAATGTAGTTTTATAAGAATTTTTAAAGGTAGAGCTGACCCTGGTAATCCTTTCTAAGATGGGTGGTGTTTTATTGATCTCTACCATTTTAAAAATTAAAACTGAAAATATTAAGTATTTATTCTTGAGTCTCTGAGCATTGTGTTCAGCCCAGCTTCTCAAGGGCCCCCTCCAGCAACTTCTCCCACTCACGTGAGGGAAACAGTATCCCAGAGCAAACACCACACACACACACACACACACACACACACACACACACACACCCCACATACACACTGTCCATGTGTACTGCCCAGCTAGGGGTAGGGTCAGCCTCTCTGTAGCCCCTCTAGAATTCAGCTCCCCACCTTCTGAGTCCCAAACTCAAACCCATCCTCAGTAAGAGGCCTTTTCTGCAGCCAAGGGCACTCAGAATGTGACCAGGACACTGGTAGACTGACAATTTGAGGACATGTTTATGGGTTACAGGGGCAAGGGACTTTTTGCACGCTGTACCCAGCTTAGCCCTCTACACCTCCCCCACCGTCTCCCTCTGCGAACACACGCACACAGACACAAGCATATGCACACATGTTTCTTGAGTGTTTGAGCTGGTCTCTCCATCCTTCCCCCCCATCTTTTCTTCCCATCACCAAGGCCCACCCTGCTTTCTCTCTCCAGTACTGGCCTCAAATCCACAGTTTTCAACTTCCTGTCTCCAGCTCCAATCTGCTAGCCAGATGTGGGTGCCGGATGCTTTGACCTGACCCTCTGGATCCTGGACTGCGTCTACTCAGGAGACAGGGCTCTGTCCTGCCTCAAAAGAAATCCTCAGCTTGCCTGACACTAGCTGGACCCCTGCTCAGGCTACCTTATGACCTCTGAATCTATTTTTTTTAAAAGATGGAGTCTCATGTACCTCAGGCTTGCCTCTATCTCTACATGTAGCCAAGGATCCTCCTCCTCTCTCCCCATCATGAAAGCTAGTGTTAGAGCTGTGCCATGCACACCCATTTATGCAGTGCTAGGAATGAACTCAGAACCTCATGCATGCTGGGCAAGCAAGCACCCTACCAATGGAGCCACATCCCCAGCTCTCCCTCTCTGCCAAGATTGATGGCTGTCAATCACCTCTTTTGAACAATGCCCGGATTTCCATTTCTGAAGCCTAGAGGTCATTAAAAAAAAGGTGACTTTTCTCTCCTTCTGAAGGTGAGCTCTGGGCAAGAGTATCTAGCAAAATGGTCCAATAAGGTGTGGGTGGTGGCGGGAAGGAGCTCATGCATGCACTGATTCCACTTAGCTCCTGCTCAGTTTAAGCCTTATGCTAAGGGTTCACTCGGGTGATCTCACTTGGTTTTGTCTTAACCAGCAGGTAGACAGGAGTGATTGCCTGGCTGTGCTGGGTACCGTGGATTGAGCCCTCCACCCTCGTGTGCCTCTTCCTAGAGCTCACAGATTTGACCCTGCCAGCTCCTGGGTGAGCAGTTAGTTTGCGCCATCATTTACCAAAGTGTGATCTGAGGACTCCCGGGCCGTGAAGAAAGGTCTTCATCCAGGCATGATGGTGCATGCCTATAATCCCAGTCCTGGGAAGCTAGAAGCAGGAGGATTGCCTCAAGTTGGAGGCAAGCCTGGGCTACATAAGAAGACCCTGTGTCCACACAGAAAACAGTGTGAAAATCATGGCCGGCTTTTCACTTCTCCTTTCTTCCGGAAACTAGACCTGTGTTATTCATGACCTGCTGTTTATAGCGCCATATGCCGTGGGTTCGTTAGTATTTTTGAAATGGATAAATATTTAATCTTTTTCTGACTTAATTTTTTAAATTGTAAAACTTAAATATCACCCACCTCAGAAAAGCCTACTAAAGTCAGTTCTACATCTCATAGATGGGACCAGGATATAGTCCCTTAAGGATCAGGGCCCTGGGCACTTGCAGCTGTGTCCACAATTGATGGGGTGTCCCTTCTCAGCCCCATAATCTCTTTGTGGCACTCTCTTGAACCTCAATCCTCCAACCTCGTGGTAGTCCCAGCCTTCTGCCTGGGTCTCAGGATAGATGTTACTGGTCTTTGAGGCCTGTGAACAATGACTGGGAGCAATGGTTTGGAAAGAGGCCTGTGTAAGGGCTGGATTCAAGATCTCCTTTCCAAATGTCACGTCTACATACCTGACTTCCTATCCGTAGAGCCACTATCATAATCCCAAGTAAGTTGGGAAAGACGATCAGTGTGAACCAAGTTCAAACTCCCCTCCTACCTATTCCCTTGCCTTCCTCTCCCTTTGTGAGGTGCCCAGAACACCCCAGCCACCTCTGCTCCCTCAAGACACATAAGTAACCCTCCTTAGAAGTGTCATCCTCCTCCGGGACTGGAGAGATGGCTTATTGGGTAAAGTGCCTGCCACCCACGCGTGAGAACTGGAGTTCAGATTCTAGCACAGGCTGACTGTTTCCTGCACATGCCTGTTACCCCAGTTCTGAGTGGAATAGAGGCAGGAGGACCACTGGGGCTTATGGACTGTCAACCTGACACACCGTGCCAATGGTCAGTTTGTTTACTCTCCCCCCCAAATCCTCAGAGTAGTTATCAGCAAGATGTATCATTTTCTTGAAATATTTGTATCAAATGTTTGACTTCTTTTTTAAAAAAAGGCAATATTTTACTTTATTTTTATTTATGTGCATTTGTGTGTCTATCTGAGAGACTATGTGTGCGTGTGAGTACAGGTGTCAGTGGAAACCAGAAAGGGGGCATTGGTTTGAAAAACTGTGAGAAACTGTGGACTCTAGGTTCAGAGAGAGACTTTGCCCCAAAGGAACAGGTGGAGTGATGGGGGCCACCTGACGTCCTCCCCTGGCCTTCCTGTGCACGCGTACAAGTGTATGTACCTGCACAGACATGCAAATAGACTTTCATGCCACACGTAAACAAATAAATGAATAAATAAATAAGTAGAGACAATAGAGAAAGATACTTGAGGTCAACCTATGGCCTCCACATGTACACAGGCAAGCACAAATATACACAGAAACCAAATCACTGCCTGGTGACAGCCAATTCTGTCTTGGACATGCAGAGTGGCAAGGGCCTGAAGCCATTTCTCCTCTGCCAATAAAAGCCAGCCTATAATCCTGCTTCCTGCCTGATTTCCCAATTCCAAAAGGAATGCCTCCTCATCCTGGCCCTGTGGCTGCTTTAAAGTGGGATGACTTTAAACTAAGCTTATGGAGACTTCCCGGGGTGCAAATACCCACCTATATGCCTCAGGGTTCTCCAGAGCAACAGAACTAGAGATAGATAGAGATAGAGATAGAGATAGAGATGGACGGACGGACGGACAGACAGATGATAGATAGATAGATAGATAGATAGATAGATAGATAGATAGA
>LOJH01024048.1:19292-37129 GCA_001685095.1 Ellobius talpinus | reverse complement strand
TCGTGGCTTACCGGGAAGATTCTAGCCCACGTCCATCTTGGGTCTGCCTGACTCCCCAGGAAAGAGTTTTAAGATTTTAAAATAAACCACAATTTTTCTGTGAGCCCCTTTCCTCTGCCCTCCTCTGAACACAGACACAGGCAGGGAGCAGCCGCGGTCTCCAAACTTAGGGGAGATGGGGCTGGTGAGGGATGGACACCTTTGCTTGCTTCCAGCATTTATAACACAAGTTCAATGTAACCCTTGGTAAAATATCAGATGTTATACTTTAACAGGCTTGGAAAATGCTACTTCACTTATTTTTCTCTTTGCAATTCCCAAAACACATCAGTATATCAAGACCCTGAAAAAAAAACCCTTCTAACACATTTATTTGTATTTAAACAGAAGTTCCCCAAATGTGCAGTGTGCTCTCTCACTCCCTCACCCCTCCCTGGCCCCATGTCTGTGGTGTGTGTGTGTGTGTGTGTGTGTGTGTGTTGCATACACACAGTCCCTAGTACCCTGTGGATGATGTGTGGAGAAGACCATGTGCTACAGTGGCCCTTATCGGCCTTCAGCATCCTCTTGGACAGCGCTGAACACCCTGGCTGGCTTCTATGGGTCGGGATTCCTGGGCTGCCTGCCTATCCTATAAGGAGCTTTTCTGGTGCTCCTGAGAGCTCAGGCCAGTGGCCGTCTACCATGCCCCAATGTGCACTTAACCAGTTCCAGCCCTGCTCTGCACCCCTCCCTCCTCATTGGCTTCTTTTGTGGCCTTGGACACGCTCTGCAGGTGCCCTACCACTGTGCTCCATCCCCAGCCTGTCCCTTTGGTTTTAGGAGCTAGACCACCCATTTCTGCCACTGGTCCCAGGCTGCGTTCTTGCACAGGGTCTTCAACAATTTGGCAAGTCAGAGATTCTCAGTCTCTACACCATGACACCAATTGTGAACACCCATATATGCTTCTGCTCTTTAGTGTTTGTATAGCCCTTGACACGTTTTAAAGGTCGTGATTGCCACGTGTGCATTTCCCCCCTCTATTAGATGAGCAATTACTGTGGAGCAGGGTCTATGTTTTTATCATTATTTTCCCCTTAGGGTTTTACACAATTCATGGCTGATGGATACTAATTACACATTTTGCTAACATGTAATATTTCTACAAAAAAGACTCAGGAGTGTTTCTTTATATCTGTTTAGATTGTGGATACACTGAGGCAGACGAGAAGGCTTAGGAGGTCCATCCATCAAGATGAGATAAAAACGCCAGCCATAGAGTTTGATTGGAGGGCAAAGAGAGAAGGTGAAGAAATGTGGTTAGCGTTACCAATATCCTCCTTGTGCTGGCTGCAGCCAGAGGGATGGAGGGGACATGGGACACTGGCCCATAGGACAGGAGGAAGTGAGAGCAGGGTGGGCTCCAGAAGCTGAGGTGCCCACACCAGTTTTACCTTCAATTCTAACGCTGATGGCATTGACACGGAGGAGACATTGCCTTCGCCACGCCCTTGAGGAGCTCACAGCCTTGGGGTAGTCTCTGAAAACAACATAGTCACCTACAGCGTAGAATGACCATCTCAGTGCCGCGGACCTACTAGCTGCAGAGGCAGGGGTATCATTGTTCAAGCATGTCAAAGGAGCTATACAGAATGGACAACTTCTGAGATGGTCTTTGAAGGATGCAAAGGGTTTGGTCAGGCAAGCAAGGAAGAAAATCAATATTTCGGACAAATGGAAGAGGATGTATGTAGGTAGTGAGGCTTTAAATGTTTATTAATTTATTATTATTACTATTGTTGTTGCTGTGTATATGCACACCATGGCATGTATGCAGAGGTCAGAGGACAATTTGTGGGAGCCAGTTCTTTCCCTTCACCTTGTTGGAGCAGGCTCTCTTGTTTCTGTCACACTGTATACTCCAGCTTAGCTGGCCTGCGAGCATCTGGGAAATTCTCCTGTCTCTGCCTTGTAGCTCACCACAGCAGTGCTGGGTTAATATACACACTCTCCTATATCAAGTTAGCATTGGTGTGTTCTGGCATCACCCTTGCCTAGAGTCCCTATTGCCTGCCGAGTGTCTCACCTGCCTGGAGGGAGTCTCTAGAAAGCTTTCCACACTGGTGTGCTGAAAAGAGGTCTGAAGGGTTGAGGTCTTTGAGAGGGAAGGCGGGAGTGGCATTGGCCCAAGAAGAAATTAGGAATCATCAAGCAAAGAAGTGTGTTGTCTTCTAAGTCCTGGGAACCACAAGGAGCTTAAAAGCAGGACAAATAGAATGAAATATTCCTTTTGACGCAGACAAGAATACTTTGCATTATGTTTTCTGGTAGCTAATGCATAACAAAGACTCTCAATCTTCAGACAAGTGCATAGATTTTGGAGAGAGGTGTTCCCAGGGCTGGTCTTTGTATCTAGATACAGAGTCTGCAGAAAGATTCTGCTGTTGTGGGTCCCCCACTATCTGAAACCTGCTTACCCTAGGTTCATGACCCTCTGCACAGACTTGTAAGCTCGGCCTATCGGCCGTTGTTCTGTTGTCCCACCTTGCCTCTCCTCCCCAGCCACTCTTTAGAGTGGGGGAAAGGGAAGAGTGGCTGACTCTGGGGCACACGGAACCCCCATTGCCTCTTCCCTACTCTGATTCCACCTCCCTCCCCTTTGCCTCTTAAGCTCCATGGGCAGCCCAGAGCCAGCGACCTTCAGCAAGCTGAGCAAATTATTTGCTGCTAATGAGCTTAATTACCCAGCTCTCTATTTAACAAGCACTTACATTTTTTGTAAAGGCCTTTGGAAACCCTTTGTTACATGAGCAGGTACTCATGCAAAAAGGTAGGACTGCTCAGGCTCACACTAAGCAGCAGCCATGACCATGGAGGGAGGAGCCCAGTGCCTACCCCACCTTGCCCCTGCACAGCTAAGCAAGATAAAGCAGCGCTTTTACTCTTACAAGAACTCTGAGCCCTGTCATGTTGAAACACCTTGGCTTCCTCTGTCCTAGCCTGTATCCTTCTTGATGGCACGACGTCCTCTTCAAAATTTCCCATGCTATAGGAGACACAGATTCCTCTCCAGGACCTTCCAAACCATCGGGCTTACTGCCATAGAAGGTTGACTAACTGGGGAAGACACTGGTTACTGGAAAGCAAAACACTGAGGATTCAGAACTAAAAAGCCAAGGTTTCCTAGCATCTGCCTTTGGTGAGGTGCACATCCAGTCTTCTAGGGACCAGGTTTGCTCATGTTGGTGACTGACCTCGGAACTCGGAGAGGAGCCATTTTCACAGGGACCCAGAGTACAATTGCCCTTTCCTTATGTTTGAGTCCATCTTCCCTCACCCTGATATTTCTCTGGATGACCCAGGAAGTGATTGCTCTTGAAATGGAATCTCCTTTGCCAAGAGCAGAATCTGCAAACACGGAAATGTTGACCTGGGAATGACCAAGACAGTTCAAGGGTTTCAGTTTTCTTTCTGCTGCTGTGATTAAACATCCTGGCAGGGAATAACTCAGAGAAGAGTCTCTTTATGCTCACAAATATATATTACAGTCTACTATAGCAAGGAAGTCAAGGCAAAGAGAAATTTGAGCGTCCAGTCCCATCCACAATCAAGAGAAGAGAGAATCAGGCATGTACTACTCAGCTCACCTTCTCCACTCCCATACGAACCAGGACTTAAACCTGAGGAATGCTGCCTCTCGCATTGGGCAGTGTCTTTCGACATCAATCTCACAATCAAGACAGTCCCCCATAGACTTATCCAGAGGCCAACCTCATTGAGTCCCTCACAGAGACTCTTTCTAGATGATATGTGTCAAGTGGATAGTTAAAGCTAATTGTCATACCAGGTAAATGCCATGAGTCATTAAGGGTCCTGTTCACCACAGAAGACCCCGCTGCAGGTGGTTCTCTTTGGTCTGTCTGGAGAAGGACAATTTCTGGGTCAGCCCAGGGTATTTTCATATTCAAGTCCCACATTTTCCAGAGCTGCCATCTGTGAATAGTCTTAGGTAGTGAGCCACAGAAATACATTGAAAAATAAATATTAATAATTGTCTTTTAAATGTTTTTGATGAGAAGTATCTTAACCAGGGATCTATCACTGTGAAGAGACACCATGTCCACGGCAGCTCTTGTAAAGGAAAACATTTAATTGGGACCTGCTTATATTTTCAGAGGTTCAGTCCATTATCATCACGGCAGGAAGCATGGTGGCATGCAGACAGACATGGGGCTGAGAGTTCTGTGTCTGAATCCATAGGCAGCAGGAAGAGAGAGAAGCATTGGCCTGGCTTGAGTATTTGAAACCCCAAAACCCACCCCTAGTGAAACATTTCCTCCAACAAAGCCACACCTACTCCCACAAGGCTTCATCTCCTAATAGTGCCACTTCCTGGTGACTAAACATTCGCATCTATGAACCTATGGGGTGCATTCTTATTCAACCACAAGAAGAAGAAAAGCCTTCATGAAAGAGCTCACTGGGCTCAATAAGTGCTGAGAACAAAGGTCTGAGCTCAAGGTTTTCACTTTGATAATGGTCTCTCGTCTTCCTCACCCTTTGCTTGGTGGTGACTTGGGTTTTAAGTATCCCTACCCAAAGGCTCATGTGATAATGGTTAAGTCCAAAGCAGGTGGTGTCATTTAAGGAGGTTATGGAGGGTGTGGCCTACTTGGAAGAAGTAGGTCACTGGGGGCAAGTTCATAGGGCTTCTGTTCCTGGCTCCTTCCTGTCTCATACTCTGTTTCCTGCCCTGCTGCCAGGAACAACGCTCTGCCTCACCACTGGCCCACCATCAGCAGAGTCAAGGGCCATGGGTAGAGACATCTGAGATGATGAACCTAAATAAACACTTGCTCCTTCAAGCTCTTTGGCCACGTACGTGTTCTGTCGCGGTGATGAGAAAACTAACTCCCCCCTTTCTCCTTGTCTTGTGCTCTGTCTGTCTTTCTCTCTTCCTCCTGTGTCTGTTTTTTTCTGATGGTGTGTTCATCGGCCTACATCTCTCTTTTTGTCTTGGCACCAAACAATTCACAAATCTATTGAGGAACCGAGACCCACGGGTGATGGAGAGGCACCGCACTGGAGGGAGAAGAGGTGAGCCCGGGTTTTTGGAAGAGTGTGAGGTGAGTCTTTGATGTTCAAGGGAAGAATTAGGAGGGAAGGGCCATGCTATCCAAGTACTGGAAATGGTGATTGCTTGGGCTGGAACTAAGCCAGCAGCAAAGAGCTGATGTCGCTCAAAGTCGGGCAAAATCACCACCTTCCTTCCACTACATTGAACGGTCTACATGGTCAGAGGCCACCAAGGAGCTGATTCTAGGAACAGAGCCAAAATCCAGTCAATTAAGGGGAGCCGGGAGTGTTTAAGAAGCGGTAACCCCATCCATCATTAGAACTGGAGTTCTCAGCGGAGGATAAGCCAGCGGCTCATCGCAAATTTTACTTGACATTGAAAAAAATTGGCTTAAGGGAATTTTTTTTAAACAGTTCCACAGGTTCTCGATTAGAATTCTAACATGTGTCCTGAGGCTTGACTACAGATAGAAAGAAAGGAGTCACTGGCGTGCATTCCTGTTTACCGCTGCCCAACACAGCAACACAGAACAGAAGCGTCAGCGCAGAGAAGTCACACAGCTTCACAGAGGTGGCGGCCACACAGCTAGACTTGGACAAGGCCAGGGAGGAGAGAGGAGGTGACACATTTGCCTATGACACCTTACTCACCGCGGTAAAGGCAAGGCTTGGGCTCAGGTGTCACAGGCAAATGTGTAAGCATGGCTATGCTGCCTGTGCCCCCACCCCACGGTGTCACTCAACATGGCCTGTCTCTCCTGGGAACCGCTTAGTCACCAGGACCACATGGCAGCACCTTGGAATCTTTGCCCACCCTCTCCTGGCAGCTGCACCCAAGATAAAGCTCTGGTCAAGCTGACAGAGGCCAAGAAGGCAGTATTAGTAGCATTTCCAGGGTATGAAACTGTGAACGCCTCTGTGATATTCTGGCTCTCTCCTTGGCTTTCTGTCCGCCTTATGCCCAGGAAGAAAGGTAGGCCAGAGACCAACCCTGCCGGAAAAGATCTTGATTGGATGGTTCAGTAGTTTTCACTGTTTCACCCCCTAGGGATACAAGTTCCCCGTCCTGTGTCCCACCCCTTAGCCTATTCCATTTCCTTTGGTTCTTCTGTGCTGGCTACCTAGACCAAGATGCAGGTGGATCTGGGGTCTATGTGAAACCTAGGCAGTAAGAGGTGGCTCCTGGAGTCTGTCCTAAATCACCAGGTCACCTGAGTGTGTGGGGAAAGCCCCAAGTCAGGAACAAAGCTGCTGACCCAGGTCACATGACTGCTACCGCTCTGTTAGGATGGAGTGTGAGTGTAGTGGGCCCCAGGTCACATGACTGCTTCCGCTCTGTCTAGATGGAGCATGAGGGTAACGACCAGACTTGGCACATTTTGAATCTTTATTAGGACATGACACACCCACCCATGCCCAAGCCCTTGCGTGGAAACTGAGGTTTATGGCTTTGCTCAACTTCTCTCTCCACTGTTCACCCTGATGCTGGTCTCTTAGAGCCAGCTGCAGGTCTCCGCCACGCCATTGCTGGAGACTCCATGCCAGCGTCCTAGTCTCCCCTTTCTCTTATCTGAACGGCCGTACTGTAGGTATTGTTTGTGTAATGATTTCAGCCACATAAGGCTGATACTTCTGCATTCTAGGGGTCATGCAGGTGCAGACAAGCCCCCAGGCAGAAGTGCCTAATGGCCCCCAGGGATGTTAAAGGGCCCTGCGGTGATCCATGTATTACTTAGCTAAGCCTCTGCGTGCAATGCGTGATCCCTGTCATCTGCATATGACGTAGCCACGTCAACCCCCCTGTGTGCATGTGCTAGGCAGCTTTTAAAAGCTGGAGGCGCCATCTTCCTCGCTCTCTCTCTCTCTCTCTCTGCACACTGACTTCCAAGGCTTCTATATGTCCCCTCTAATAAACTCCTAAGTGGGTTTGTTGCGTGTTCCATGTTTCCTTCTCACTCATGCCAGGAAATTTCAGTTTGTACTTTTGTTTGTTGCAAGTTTATAAACCGATGACAGATACTATCTGTCGATACAATGAGCAATACCATGAGAAGTCTCGCAAGGGTTAGACGTCCTGCCTGCCAGGTAAAAGTATGGCTTGGGGAGATCTGGATTCTACCAGTACTAAAGCTTTGGTCTTTGGACTCTCCCAGGGATTTGTTCAGGTCTTTCTCAGTGGGGGGAGGGGGAACCTCTGTCTCTAAGGATGAGGGACTAAGTTATTAGTGATTTGCCCTACTCGGTTCAGCTGCGTATGCCTCGCTCAACAAATGTGTCAGGGTGAGAGAGCTGCTCTATCAAAGGCCTGGAGGCTGGGTGGCTTAGCCACCACGAATCTTTCTTGGTACTGGTGACTGGAAGTCTGAGCTAAAAATATCAGTGGGCTTGACTTCTCCAGAAGTCTCTCCTAGGCTTGAAGCTGGTCAACTTCTCAGGACCTTCCTGACATCTGGCTTGGTCCAAATCTCATCTTACACAGATTTGACCCCCCATCTGACCTCATTTTATCTTAGTTACCACTTTAATGTCCCCATCTTCAAGGACACCCCCATTTTGAGTTACTTGGGGTTAAGACTCCCACATCTAAATTGGGGTGGGGTGATGTGGGATGTCCTTCTGTATATGTGTTGCTTTTATTGGCTAATGAACAAAGCTGATTTGGCCTATGGCAGGGCAGAAGATAGCCAGGCTGGAAGAGATATAGAGAGAGAGTAAGCAGAGTCAGAGAGACGCCATGTAGCTGCTGAAGAAAATGGGTTAATTTAGGATGTAAGAGTTACTTAATAAAAATCCTGAGCTAATAGGCCAAACAGTGTTGAAATTAACCAGGAAATGAATGAGCAGTCTTCACCTACAGTGAGGTACCTTTTAACCTATGACAGAGACTACAGTGTTGCTGGATTTTATTTCATTGAATTTTGGTCACCTCATTCAGTGGCCTGTATTGAGGCCTGTGTGGATGCTGGGGCCGCAGCAGGGAATGCAGATGGCAGAATTTCATATCTTCATGGCCTGGATGCTCTAGGATAGAAAGAGAGTAAACAGTGAGTTGAGTATCCACAAAGATCATAGAAGACAATTAAAGCAGGCTTGGGTAAGAAGATGCATTTTCTAACCTACATCCTGCCCAGAGAGGAGGTGCCCTGAGGAACAGCGAATAGTACACGCAGTCAAAGCTTCCGTCACAGGATCTGGCCCCTGCTTCGTTCACATCTGCTCTGTGTCCCCTCTTGGCATCTGTCTCATCGATAAGGCTGAAGGGCCCAACGGGCTCACTGAGTAAGGGCCTGGCTGGCTTGTAGCCAGCTCAGGACATCAGTGGAGAAATTTCCACGCGGTTTACCTTGTGGTATGGGGATAGGAACAGAGTCATGGATATGGGAAGAAACACAGCTATTCCACTCATCCCTTGCCCAGCAGATGCTGACGTTGATGACGGCTGACGTGTTAAACACAGTGGCTGCTTCCATTCTTCCTATAGCCCATGCTCACAAATTCACTTACAAATAAGGAAACTGGGCCTCAAGCCATCATGTGACTTTCCCCATCCTACCTGGCGGATCCACGTCTTAGCATCACACTTAGCTTTCTAGGCAGGCTCAGGGCTCTGTCGTAGCTGGAGCGGAAAGCAAGTTTTCCTTATTTTCAAATGCTTTTGTTCTCGGGTACAGCCACAAGCTTAACATCTTACCGAAGGACTAAGAGGTTTCATTTCCAATAAGTAACTGTCAACAGTAAAATATGCAACAATTCTCAGCAATTCTCCAACACTCAAGGCACAGACCGCTACAGTCCATCCACAGCAACACTGGGCGCCAGCCCAGCCACTCATTCTTTGACAGCAGCATGAAATGCTTTACAACAGTTTCCAGGAAGTTCTCACTGGCTTTCCGCAGTGACAATGAAGTCTTCTTGAGGCATCTGCTGAGGGGAGCCTTAACACACACATCCTCCCAGCACCCCAGGTCTTCATGATAGCAAGCACATCTTGAGGACGAGGGAAACTGTGACAGCCAATCTTGGTTGTCAGTTTGATTAGATCTGGGATCACCTGAGTGACCTCTGAAGGTTTGTCCTAGAAGGATTAACTGGAGGGAGGAGGACCCTACCCCAGCATGGGCATCCACTTCTGTGATGGCCCAGTTATAAAGCTGTCTGGAGTAAGCAGGGATGTTTTTGCCTGCCTGCCGTCATTCCTTGCTGGTAAGCCCACCTACCCTGATACATCTGTTGTCACCATACATCATTGACTTCAGACCCCAGCCTTTTCTGCTTCCCAATGTGAACTAAAGACCAGTGGCTCCCCCGGAACCCCCTGGGCCCTCTGCACCAGATCTGAGCTGCTGCAGCAGCCAGCCTCGTGAACTGAGCAGCTGCTGGGTTTTCTCAGCCTCTCCACTGTGAAGACAACCATTGCTAGGCTGGCTATCATGTAAGCTAACCTAATAAATCCCTTTGTGTTACAGCTTCATTCCATCAACTCCGTCCCCATATTTGAGGCATCCGCTTTCTCAAAGGCTGATGCGAAGATGAACCCCTAAAAACATTTTAGAAACTGAATTCCTAATACAGCACTGTTGGGTGGTGGAGCTTGAAGGGAAGTGATTAGGTTGCGAGGGCATAAGCAGACAGTTGATACTACAGAGTGTAAGAAGCTGCAGACTGGACCTCTTGTTCTCTGGTACAATCTCTATCCTTCCACTATGGGATAATGCACCAAGAAAGGCCTTAGTGCTTGTGGTCTCTTGACCTTGGACATCGCAGCCTTTGAAGCTTTGAGGCCAAGAAGGTTCTGTTCTGTATTAAAATCCCAGTCTGTGTTACAGCCATGGGGATGGACCAAGAGGAGGGAGTAAAGTCTCTGGGAACTTTTCCTTGGCTTCCTTCTTGCAGTGCACACTGACTTAGCATGGAAACCCCGAGCATATCTCCCCCACCCCGTGTGTGTGTGTGTGTGTGTGTGTTCACGTGCGCACATGTGCACACACATCTTAAAGCAGCTCTTCTCTTTGGGTACTGTGCTATTTTGCTTCCTGTAATAGACAGGGCAGAGCTAAGAACCTAGTTGGCAGACAGCACTGCTTGTCACAGCACTTGATCACATTTGAGTTCTGCCCCTGAGGGCTCTGGTCCATGTCCTTGGCCCACTCCTACTTTTAGTGAGATTGCTTCCTCCTCTTTCTAAAGAGTTCTTTGCTGTTCTGATTACCCATCCTTGTACAGTGCGTGTTGGTGGCTTCCTTTCCCCAGGTCATACCTCATCCTTTCCCTTTATTATATAAAATTTAAAGTTGAATACATCATTTTCTATTATAATCTGCAATTTTGATGACTTAATTCATTTTCATGATTCTCTCCAAATCTCTTACTCCACTAGCAAAAATTATCTATCTTTTAGATTTTTATTTGCATTTAAATTTTTTTATTATGTTTGTGTGTGCACGCACGTGTGTCGGGTCTCTCATACGTTTACTTGAGTTGCAGGCTGAGCGTGGGCTGTTAGACTCAGGTGGCAAGCATTTGTCCTGCTGAGCCACCTTGCGAGCCTCCCTGACACTCTCTGTGACAGTTTTACTCATAAACGTTCTTTTTAATACAATTTTCAAAAGTCAGAAGGCATTGCTATCATCATACAGCGTCTGTGTCTGGATTCTGTGACCACATCTCTTAGAGACAGGGTTTCTTTTTCTTGTTGGTGGTGTTGAAGCTAAGCGTGGGTCAGAGTCTAGAACTTTTCTAGGTTTTATGTGCATGGAATACTTCCACTCTCCTCTCTTGTTAAACTAAGACGTTAAAATCACATTGCCCAAGAATCTGAGAATAGTTAGAAGGCCTTTTTCATCCTGTTTCCTAGTTATGATACACTGGCACTCTGTATCTGTCTGTCTGTTTGTCAGTCTGTCTGTCTCTTTGACTACCTACCCATCTACAGACCCACGTAGGCTGTGAGGTGGTCATGCATGTGTGTGTCTTGGTAGCTGATTTTTCCCCTGCTGTGTCTTATGAGGACCATTAAACACTAATGTAGGCTCGGACGGATCACATCGGAGCTGGCTTGTAAGAGGTGACCTGCCTGGTCCAGGAACATAGAAGACAGGGATGTTTAAATAGACGGGTGTGATCTGCTGTATTCAAGCCCAGTAGCCTAACAAGTTACTTCCTGCTCTCAGCAGGGATGCAGGGCAAGTGAGACGCTTTTGATCTTAGGTTCTGCAGTCAGCAGCGGGTGGAAGAGCAGCTGGAGACTTGCCCTGGCTCTTCCACGCTTTGGCCTGGGAGCGGCACATACCCCTTCCACCTGCAGCTTGTTGGTCAGACTCTGCCGTGAGCTTCCCCACAACGGCACAGGCTGGCAGCACAAGAGGGCAAATGGCTCCTTATTTGTTAAGCATCTTAAGAGGCCCACCTGGGGCTAAGGCACCACCCACAAAATCTATATAATTGGGAATTAACTGAGGCTGTAGCAGACATTTTGAGCACCACTTAAATCTTACAGGTGAGGATCCTCTGCATCTAAGAGTCACTTCTTTGTGTCTGTAGAGTTACTATTTGTATACAAATGGTATAGAGTTATATTATTTGTAGAGTTAGAGAGCCACAGACCAATACACACACACATTAATTTCTGCATTTGTGCTGAATATGCCCAGACTTTTTCTTGTCAGGATCCCCCAAACACTCTCTCAGATCAGCTAATTACAGAGAGTTAGGTATTGTAGGGATCTGGGTGAGGGAAGGTAGGTGGAAGGAAACAATACATTCTGTGTATTTTATAAGGGGCTTAAGCATCCATTGATTTGGACATTTGCAGGGGTCCTGGAATTGATGCCCACACTGATGCCCATGTACAATGGCAAAGGGCAGCACCAACAGGAAAAACGTGCCTCTGCGTGTTGGCACTGGAAGGATGTCTGGGTGGTTGTCAAAGGTAAGAGACAGCCATGTTTCCCAGCAGGCACTGCTTTGACTCAGGGCTCCTGTGTACAGGTGGGACGGTATACACACTAGGAATAAAGCAGAATATAACAAGCACAGGGATTCTGAGATGTTCAGGATCTGCAGAGGGAGCCCCACTAATGGTTTGTGACAGGCTACAGGACCACACTAGACAGATCCTTTGTCAGGTGGATTCACACGAGGGTGGACGGGTCCTAGACAGAAGCCCACAGGCATGTCCCAGGGGACCTCAACATGGGAAAGAGAAAGAAAACTGAATACCCAGTCCCTCAAGTCCCCAAGAATCCTGCAAGAATTATCACTAAGTGGTTATTTAGTTTAAAAGAGGGGAGGAAAAAATAAAACCAAACCTCTAGTGATTGTCAGCAAAGAAGACGGTAGGAAAGAAGTCAGCATGAAAGGAAGTGTGAGGGGAGAGCAATTGTCCTCCCACTGCAGGCCCTAAGATGTCCAAGAGAGCCTGATCTCCAGGCTCTGGAGGGTGGAGACTGGGAAGAAAGTCACCGAGGGAAAAGAAGCCTGAGGTCTATGGGAGCCCACACATGAAACCCATGGTAAGCCTTGAGGAGGGAGGAAGGAAGGAAGGAAGAAGCATAGGGCCAAGGGAAATCCCCAGAAAACATCCTCCAGAGAGCCTAGGAGGGAGTTATCCAAGGGGCCAGAGGATTGGGGAGTCCTGGGGAGCTGCATTAGTGAAATATGGCATGTTGGCAAAAGCAGCCTGAGACCAGGTTGTGCTATTGATAGGGTAGCCACCATTTCTTGTGTCCTGTCTAAGTGTCCAGCACAGCCCAAGGTACATTAGACATCTGTCTCACTGAGTGTATGGTCCCAAAAGCTGGAGGGACAGCAAGCAGTTGACACAGGAGCCAGCAAGGATATCGCTCACTGTGCCCTGGGCCCTGTCATTCGGGTTTTACCCAGAGCTCCACCAGACCCGTAGACAAGAAACAGCTCTCACCCTCAAAGAGGGAAGAGATGGCTTATTCTGGAGACAAGTATGAGTGACCAGGGTCTGGGATACCCCAAATTCCATCTTCTACCATGAAACAAGCTCATGAAGCTTTTGTCGTAACAGAACAAGGCCAGTAATAAATCAAGACATGTTCAAATACATTGGTGGAAATATAAGTATATGGGCTATAGCTAATAGGGGACATTTCTGCTTTAGGCTTTAGATGCAATCTAAAGCCCTTGGGTTGACAGAAGGCAGGGTTCATTCATATATTCCAAGAGCATTTACCCCGATAGTCACAGTAGGTCATGAACACAGGAAGATGACGCCCATTCAAAGGGCTAAGATAGCCCAAGGTAATCTGTTCTTGGGCCCTGGACCCGCAGCGTCCCACCCTCTTTACAGTCGCTGGAGTTCACTCAGTGTTTGTAGGACACCCGCACAGCCGTGTTGTCTCTGGGGAACTGCAGTTGACAGGTCACTCATTGCTCCATCTGAGGCTGCTGTCACCATCCTGAACTTCACTTTCTTCATCTGTAGCTTGAGGACGAGGGAAAATGAGGTCAGAGGATTAGAGAGAGGGATGGGGCAGGCAGACAGCGGTGGCTCTCACACCTGCCCATCAGAGGTCTATGCAGAGCCCCTCCTTCCTTCTTAATGTCCTGTGGACACTGGGGAGTTACCGGGCTTATACAAACGAGATACTGATGGACAAGCAGAACTAGAACTTGGGTTCACTGGCTCCTCACATCTGGGGCTTTTACCTGTGGCTTGGCAGAGTCAACACAGAGTGCGAGGTTGGTCACCAAGGCTGACGTGTTGAGAAGGCCACAGCAGGCAGCTCCACATTACAGATTCAAGGGCATGGCGTGTGGTAATGGTGACCCTAGAGAGAGTGCCCAGCTCTAGACTTTCCCAGAAAGGAGCAGCCTACCTGACATCCTGTCACTACATACACACATACCTACATATACACACACATGTACACTCACACCTGCACACAATACACTCACACCTACACTCACACCTACATATACACACACTCACACATGTACACTCACACACACCCACACACCTATACACATATACACACACATCCACATATACACACATACATATATACACACACCTATATATATATACACTCACACATGTATACTCACACCTACACACAATACACTCACACACACTCACATCTACATATTATACATACAGCTACACACATACATATACTCACAGACTCATACCTACATATACACTCACACCTATACCTATGTATACATATCCATGTGTATGGGGTATATATGGACATCAATGATAACCCCAGGTGTCATCATTCATCAAAGATTATCAAACCTTACCAAATTCCTTTCTTTTTCTTTTCTTTTTTTTAGACAGCATCTCTCATTGACTCAGAGCTTGCCAATAGGCTGTCTGGCCAGTGAACCCCAGGATCTGCCTGTCTCTGCCTCCCTGGCTCTGGGATTATATATTTGTATATGCACAGCCTCTTTTATTTTATTTTGTTTGTTTATTTTTTTCCACTTATTTTCCATACCTACCACAGTTCCCCTCCCTCCTCTCCTCTCCTTCCAGTCCCCCCTCCCGTCTGTCCCCTCCCCATTCACTCCTCCTCAGTCTCTGGTCAGTAAGGGGCAGGCCTTCCATGGACTTGAACAAAGAATGGCACGTCCTGTCCTCCCGTTGAGGCAGGACTGAACTCCCCCCCCCCCGCATCAAGGCTGGGCAAGGTAATCCAGTATGGGGAACAGGTTCCCAAAAGCCAGCAAAGCGCCAGGGACAGAGCCTGATCTTACTGCTTACAAACATACCAGCTGCACAACTGTCACACACATGCAGAAGGCCTAGGTCGGTCCCATGCAGGCTCCCTAACTATTGGTCCAGAGTCCATGTGCTCCCACAAGCTCAGGCCAGCTGTCTCTGTGGGTTCCCCCTTCATGACCTTGACTCCCCTGGCTCGTACAATCCCTCCTCCCTTTCTTCAGAAGGACATTCCAAGTTCAGAAGGTCTCTATATCTTCTTCCATCAGTTACTGGATAAAGGCTCTCTGATGACAATTAGGCTAGTCACCAATCTGACTATGGTAGAAGGCCAGTTCAGGCACCCTCTCCTCTATTTCGAATGTCTGCAACATACGAAAATCTGTCAATGTAATCCACCATATCAACAAACTGAAAGAAAAAAATACCCACATGATCATCTTATTAGATGCTGAAAAAGCCTTTGACAAAATCCAACACCCCTTTCTGATAAAGGTCTTGGGGAGATCAGGAATACAAGAAACATACCTAAACATAATAAAAGCAATATACAGCAAGCCAACAGCCAGCATCAAATTAAATGGAAAGAAACTGAAAGCGATCCCACTGAAATCAGGAACAAGACAAGGCTGTCCACTCTCTCTGTATCTATTCAATGTGGTACTCGAGGTCCTAGCTAGAGCAATGAGACAGCAAAAGGAGACCAAGGGGATACAAATGGGAAAGGAAGAAGCCAGACATGCACAGCATCTTTACATAGGCTCTGATGTCAGAGGCTGATCCTCACACTCGCTAGGCAAATGCTTTACCACAAGAGCCATCTTCCCAGCAGGGTTTCCTCTCCTGACCCAGAACCATTGCTCTCACCTTAGCTGACCTCCCTTGGCCTCCTGGGGTTGGTGCTTCTATCCACCATGTTTCTATTACATCCATTTATACACCCAAGTGCGCCTTTGTAATCAGGAATCAAGAACTGTGTCTTTACTTTCAAATGTGGCACCGTTTTCTGTGTCCTGGTGCAAAAATAGCTTCCTAGGCTTAGACTGGTCGAGATTCTCCTGTTGACCACAGATTCATTCCACAAAGGATGGGACTTGAGGGGAGGTTCTTGGAAAATCAACTCCTTTACAGATTCATTGGAGCAAGAGAGGCACAGGAACTATGAAGTCAGGCCTTACCTGTATGATTTTGTTTTGCCAGAAGGTTAAGGTCCCTCTTCATAGGCTCCAGGCTTCAGGCTCGGTGGCTGAGTTTCCACGTCACACATAGTTCCGGAGTTNGCTATCTAAGGGTCTCTACCACTTGTCAGAGAAATGAAGAGCCTGGACTCTTCTTCCTTCTATAAGTGAGAACTTGAGATAGTACTAACTTTCTGGGGAACAAAGTTTCTTAACATTTGTGTATATTTTTTAACTTAGCTTATCTGTGTCTGGAAATATACATGACAGAAACAGACAGATCAGCACATGCGGGACAGTGAACAAGCAAGAACCATTAGTAGGATGCTAATCACTGTGACAGCCAGTCAGAAAGAGCCAAACACAGCCACAGTAGCGAAGAACTAAATCATAGGAAGAGGTGTGGAGACATAAAGTGTGTATGTCTGTGTGTGTGTCTGTATGTGTCTCTGTGTGTGTTGTGTATATGTGTGTTTGTGTATGTATGTGGGTGTGTATATGTATATAACATATACAAAGAATTATCATGTAATGCACATAACAGGACAGTGTGTTTCTAGGCCCATGCTTAGAAAATCAAATAGCTGGATATTAGTTCTCTTTGTCGTGTGGATGTGGGAGATCCTGTCCCTGCGGGAATGTTCATGTATGTTCAGATGTATGTGTTTACAGAGATCAACCTCAAGTGTTGTTTCACAGACACTGTCCAGCATGGTTTTGGTGGAGGGTCTCTTATTTGTCTGGAGTTTGCTGGTTGGGCTGGGCTGGTAGGCAAGCAAGCCCCAGAGATTGCACACACATTCCCTCATTCCCAGTTTTTTAAATGTGGGGCATAGAATCAAACTCAGGCTCTCGTGCTTGGGTAGCAACCACTTAAAGGACACAGCGATCTCCCCCATCCAACTTATTTCTTTTAAGCCCTCCTTTCATGGGGTTTGCATTAAATTTGAGGCTTAGCAAACTAGTTGTTGAGCTGGGTCCACACCTTCCTCTCTGCCCGGTGGCTGGTTCCAGTGGCCTTCCTTGTAACAAGAGCATAGCATCTACCATTTCCTCCCAAGGGGGCTTTGATCTCAGCCTCAATGGGAACACAACAGAAAATTGTGTCTAGCAAGACTCAGTGAATTATGAAATAACCTTATCAACTCAATATGGTTCTGTAAAGGGGTCACTCAGCAATGCAAGCTGGGCCTGGAAACATCCAATGTTGCCATTTTGGAGACGTCCATCTTCTTAATAGAGAAGGGACCACACAAAAAAGATCATGTCCAGTTATTTGTATCCAGCCCAGGCTTTAGGAGGATCCAGAGATGGGTTCTTCCAGCTGTGTCCACTCCTGGCTCTAGAAACAGTGGCATGGACTCCATCTCTGTTGATGTCTGTTAACAAACACTTTTTCCTGGTGGCAGAATATCTACAAGAAAGTGGTGTGGGAACTGGCAGAAAAGTAACCATGTCTACTCCTTCTTAATTTTGTAGATGTTTGTGTTGATTTTCTACCCAACAATTTTGATAAATTCATTATTAGTTCTTGTTTCTTTGTTCTTTTCCTTTCTTCTTTCCTGTCAGTTATAGGGATCAAACTCAGGCCTTGCTAATGTCACCCCCAATCACCACTGAAGGATATGCCCAGCTCTGGCTGTGCCTCAGTGTGTGCTAACATGTTACGAAGATGCCAACTGCAAAATACAATGTTCAGATCTCATGTAGAGACTGCAATCAGTGGGTCACAGAATAAGTCAACAGGTGAACTGTGTGTATGGAAAAGAGCGTGCATGTATGTGTGCATGTGTGTTTATATGCGTGCATGTGTAGAAGCATTTCACTTGTATTTTAATAAATAAAATAACATTAAGATCTGAAAAGCAAAGCAGCCAGCCACTGGCTCTTACTTCGACCTCAGTCCA
>LOJH01024048.1:0-19265 GCA_001685095.1 Ellobius talpinus | reverse complement strand
CCAGTTTCTATGGCAACTAGTGTGGCTACTGGGATTAAAGGTGTGTGTTATTGTTACCTGGTAAAAAAGGCTGGCCAGTGGGGCTCTTTTACTTTTCTGATCCTCAGGCAAATTTTATTTATTAAAACACAAGTGAAATGGCACTACATGCATGCATGACCCTGTCATACATGTATACACAGGGCTGCATACATGTCTATGACTTTACACAGCTGTGTGAAACTATCAAACCCCAGGATAGCTGCAAAATGCACTCCTAGGTCATACTGTTTCAAGAAGAGGGGGACAGGTAACCAGGCCTTCGGATTAGTGTGGCATTCTGTTCATGTCTGTCTTCAGAGTGGCAGAGGACATTAATGAATCTAATAGTTTTTAAAGCAACCGGCATTTGAGCCTGGCGCCACATTGCCCTTCACCCCGGCCTTGGTAGAATCAAGGCCACGGCTGCAAAACTGTCCTGCTCCTACTTCCTGTGGTACAGGCTGCCTGGGACGGGAGATGTTGGCCGAGCTTTTTAAGGAAGCAACTTTCAAAGGACGAGACTTTCCCCTTCTCTCTGATTAGAGGAAGCCTTGAGTTGCTGACAGAGCTTCCCAGAGCATCTGGAGTGTCCAGAGTGTTTAGGGCAGCTCCCCCTCATCCTGTGTACTCACTGGGGCCACATCAGCTGCCTGGAGGTGTTTAGTCTAAGGCAGGCACAGCCAGGTGCTGCCACTGCAGGTGGACAGCTCAGCTTGTACTGTCCTTGTTCTGTTTCTCTCACTGAGTTCTAAAATGGATAATCTGTCACACGGAGATGAGGGTCAGGCCAGCCACACAAAGGAACTCTGAGGTTGGCCTGCAATGTGAAAACTGTCAATTATCCTATTTTATATCCTGCCTCCGTTTCCAGGAGCGGGGGTCCTCGTTTCCATTAGGCCAATTTGGAGCGATGCTACATGCTCTAATCCTTTTACCATCTTATCTGAACGAGAGAAATGAGTGTAAATGATGGGGAGGAGGATGGGGAGGAGGGAAGGAGGGAACACAGGACGGAAAGAAAACGTTCATTTTCTAGGGTCATTTTTAACTCCTGACTGTACAATTTATTAAACGTGAACGCAACATTAAAATGAGTGCTGGCCAGTGGTGTGCTGCGGGACTGGTCAGAATCCAAAGAGACCCGTTTCTAAAGCCCTCCCGGCATGTCCACAACCTTTATCTGAGCCCAAGGAAGTCAAGGTTCTCTGTGGTTTCCTTAGGATCATTGAGCAGAGTTCAGGGAGGAGACAGCGCAGGTCTAAGGATCCAGGGCCTCTGGCTAAGCACCAGCATCAAGGAGGTATTGAGAGTCGGCCCCATCACACAATGCAGGTGATAACCCTCTCCGTGGGGCCAACACCCACAGGTTCTTGAAACACCGGGTTAGTTTCCTATGGGTGCACAGCAAATTGTCACACAGTTAGATGCTTGGAACCTGGGCACTTAAGACTTTCTCCTGGGTCAGGACTCCGGACGCCACTTGACTTTCTAGCTCTAGCCTGATTCTCACAGGGCTTCCGATTTTCTCTACTTCTGTAACTAAACATCACAAACAGAGTTTATTTAAAAAAAAAAGTTTGTTTTTGATTCACAATTTTGAAGGCTAGGAAGTTCAAGATCTTGAAGCCACACCTGGTCTGGTCTTTCCTGCTAGCTTGGCTTCCCCAGGGTCCAAAAGGGAGTCAGACGCCCACTGGAGCCTACTAGCTCAGGTCTTGCTTAGCTCAGGTCTTGCTTCTATTTGTTTATTCAGCCAGTCTTATTGGATTAGGGCTTCATCTTTATGGCTTCGTTTAGTCTTCATGTGTGTGTGTATGTGTGCGTGTGTGTATGTGTGTGCCGGCGCATGTGTGTGTGTGTGTGTGCGTGTATATGCATTCACATTTGTACAGGTATACTTACATAAGCAGGTGCATGTGCGTACATGTGCACATAGACGTTAGAGGACTGCCTTGGCTATTGTCCCTCAGCTGCCATTCACCCTGTGTTTTTCTGAGATAGGAACTCGTACTGACCTGGAATTCATCAAATACGCTAGGACAGCTGACCGTTAAGATCTACCTCTCTCCATTTTCCCAGCACTGCAATTATCAGTGTGAGCCACCATAGCTGGCTATTTTTGTTTTAGACTTACTCTATTTTTTGTGTATGGGTGTTTGCTTGACTATGTGTATGTATTTATATATACACACATACACACATATATGCATGTATGTGTATATATGTATATATATGCCTGTATACACATGTACACATACGTACATATATGTACCATGTCCATGTTTTTTAACATGGACTCTGGGGATCAAACTCAGGCCATCACGCTTGTAAGGGCAGCTCTTTACCGACGGGGCCACTGCCTTTTATTTACCTGTAACCCCTCCTAAATTCCTTGCTTCTAAGTGCTGTTGCAAGGTGTGGCTTCTCCCTCTTACTAGTTCACTGTGGGAACTCAGTTGGAGTCAGTGGGGACAGCGATGCCCCAGCATCAGGTCCTATCTGGAGGCTTTGACTGGGGAATGTCGGGCCACCTTGAGAACTCATTCCCAAGAGGCTGTGCGTCTCTGACTCTTCTCTTTCTGTGAGCTATAACCTGGAGGCCACTTTCCTTCTTACTTTGCCAAGACTTCCATAAGAGCTTTCGCTCTGACCTTTTGTAACAACCAGCAATGGCAGAGGGGTGGCTGTGAACTATTTGTTATGGGCTAAAAGGAAGCCCCAGGTCCCCCAACATCTAAAGAGAGACACTCCATAGGACTATACAGAGCAGAAGGTGAGAGTCACTGACACAAGGAGAATTCACCCCCCCAATCTGCAGACTCTGTTCTTGTCGTCATCACGTGACCTTTTTCACTCTAGAATGTGAAGTTTTACGTTCCAACCGATTCACCAGTCAACACTTGGTTACCATAAGAAGATCATAGACCTTCAAAAATGTCTCTTTGACTAATATTCGGTTGAAGAGAAATAAAAATTTTCTCCAAGGATTCTACCATGGAACCTCAGACTGGAAGGAGGTGGCGAAGAGATGCTGAGGGGTGGGGTTCTTCACCCATCTGTCACTCTGCCACCAAGCAAGTTAGATCGCAGACCATGTTCAGATGCTAAGTCTATATAATTCTGTTGCGTGGCCAAAGGTTAATGCTGTAACCATCTGACAAAAAGCCAAGCTCTACAAAGGAGTTAAAGATCCAAGGGTATTGAGTGTGAGTTCTTCTCTGCCGCCACACAGGTGGCAAAGCTGCTCTTGGCTTGCTGATGCGAGCGAACTCTGCGTTTGGGAGTCGGGCATGAAGAAGGGAGCTCGGCTGGACGTAGCCAGCCTTGCCTTATACACAAATCAAACCAAGTAGCAGTTTTATGGTTGCCAGAATGAAAAGGTTCTGAGCAACAACCCACTTCCCTACCTGGCTATCCAGGGGGACCGTCACTTGACACCACGGAATTCCAGTTAACTTCTTGGAATGCTAATCTCAGGGCAGCTCGGTTCTCATAAGCACCTTTTCCTCATTAACTCCCAAGAATGCCTGGGGTGTTGGAAATAGAGTGGTGGAGATAATGTCACCAGAGGTGTGAAGGTCATTTGGTGAAGGAATTTTTCAATAGGGCCTTTCTTCCCTGAAGCTGAAGTTTAGGCACCTAGACACACTCAACTGGCCCTCTAAATGAATTGATTGCTTACTACAGAGTCAAAGGGTGATTTCAGCTTTCAGAAGCAGGTAAAATCTACCTCAGAGTTACATGTTATTTCAAAACAACATTGGGATAGGCATGAACTTGCTGGTTGAATGCATAGCTTATATTCAGGAGAGGACTATCCAGTCTCTGTGGCATTAAAAGGAAGCCAGGGTTTGACCTGCTGAAGACAGTTACTAAGTTCTGTGGAGAGAGAAGGTTGGAAGTCAGAATCTCAGCCACCAAAATACTTTCAGAGAGTTAATTGCTGTGTGTGGCTGGGTCAGATGGCCAACTGTGGAGAGCTGTGAGAGGAAGGCCCCTAAGACAGGGAAGCAAATAAAACCTACAAGTCTTAGGGAATAGAAGAAGATTGACAAGCACACTGTGCTTGGTCCTAGAAGCAGGAACAATCGCTGGGAAAGGGACCTCTTGCTAACTGAACTGTCTGGAAGTCATCAAAGGCTTTCCGGGGATACAGATGGTATGAGTTGTCATCCAGGTAAAGGTGGGCTCTTTGATGATGATGTGGTTGCTTTGGGGTTGTCTACATTCATTCATGCTCTGTAAGTAAGCCCAGTAAACTCATTGGTCCACTGCAGTGGGCTTCCGCGGACTCATTACTCTGTCCCTGGTGTCCTTTATTGGGTGAGTAGACATTTGTCTCGTCTCCCCAGGAAAAGTCACACAACAGGTGCCACCATCCTTAAATTTCAGGTTGATGAAATATCCACGGATACAAAATTTTCATGAGCTCTTATTAAAATCCTCAGCAGGTTAAAAAAAAGAGAGAGAGAGAAATCATATGACTAAAGACAAAGGAAGGGAGGAAGCAGACAAGAGTTTCCAGAAGCAGTTTGGGAGGGAGATGTAGGAAAGATCACTGCAGACGCAGAGTTCCGGGAGCATTCCTGATGAAGGTGAGAGGAGAAGCAGGCAGGTAGCAAGCCTCAGCCTGAGGAGGGGGCAGGCAGAGTGAGCTCTGTGTCCTCAGGACCGCAGGGACGGCATTTCAGAGGACAGCAGAGAAATCTGAGACTGATTAAAATAGAAAAATATGGAGAGTATGTTGCCTCTAAAATTAGAAGATAATACATAAGAGAAATGAACAGAGCATGAGATCTTGGGATTCTAGGTGACGGTGGTTAAAATAAAAGGTCTACAGAAAGTTCAAAAGATGAGCCTGCACAAATGTCTCAGAAAAGATTTTTCAAGTAGAAGAAAATATAAGAGAGTTATTGAAGCAAAGGCTAGTGAAAATAGAAGAGACTATCAATCAAAGAATTAATAAAAGAGTTTTTCCACTTCTTCAAATGGAGAAAAAGATACCAAGTGCTATGTATAATGATTCAGAAGTCTTTGCATGTGGGACTTGAGAGCATTAAAAATAAAGAAGAGGGTGATTAAACGCACAGGAAAAAAGCCCAGAAATAAGAGTTCTGTTGGCATAGGAGCTTCTTGGAGATGCTGGCAGTTAGAAGACAATGGACCGATGCCACGAACATTTAGAAGCTAAATATTTTGAGTCTAGATTCCGGCACCCAGGCAAAACTTCAGGATGGTGCCAGAACAGAGATTTTGACATATGCAAGCTCCTGATGCTCTATGGAAGAATAAAAATACAAGACTGTAAGCCGGCAATGGAAGTGGTCATGCCAAGGAGGAGGAAGACACGAGGAGAAAGAGGAAAGGGAACTCTGCCTGAAGACAGCCTGTGAGCAGCCCCAGGTGGCAACCTGTCTAGGCTGGAGCAAGATGAGGAAAGCCAAGGTAATTTTATAAAAAAGAAAAATTTGGACCTTGGGAGCTTGTTTGGAGGTTCTGGCAGTGGAGCGCAGCTACTTATATATCCTTGGCCAAAGACCGGTCCTCTTCTATTCGGGGAAGGTCAGGAGGAACACACATGGAGTGGTGAGGGAGGACGGGGCACTTGCCTAGCCAGCCAGATCAACCAAATCAAGACTGTCGATCAATGGGGGGACAGATGTCACAGCCAGACAGCCCTCCCATGAGAGAGTGGTGATGGAGAGCTCAGCATGCAGGGCAGAAATCAGGAAACTGAGAAGGAAAGAACGGCTGGTTCTAACCACTTCTAGGGGTGGTTTCCACTGAGCACCTCATGACAGTATCAGACTGCCAAAAAGGACACATGGGCCCCACTCCACCAAATGTTTCCGCTATGACATCTTGTACAAACCCTGAAATACTGTAGGAATTACAAAGGGCACCATAAAAATGAGATGGCTCGAGGGAACACATATGTCACTGAAACCGTGGGACTCTGACCAGAGTCAAACACAGCTAAGGTCTAAGAAAGCAGCAACCACCCTGGCATTTGTCGTTAGAATCCATGTCTGCTCATACTCCCTGGGACTGTTTCCTTTTTGGACACAGTGATAGCTAATTGTGATCATTGGCTGATTGGACCCAAAACACATTAGTGTGGCATGCCTTGGGGTGTGTCTGTGAGGATGTTTTCAGAAAGGACTAACCCTGCGCTGAATCTGGATTGCGTGATCCTAGGAGCCAGAGTCCTAGACTGAACAGAAAGAAAGAGTGAATAGAGTGCTGGCATCCTCTCTTTCAACTTCCTGTTTAGCTTGATGTGAGCAGGAAGCCTCATACTGCCACTGCCATAGCGGTGAGCCCCTCCTGCCACTGTACTTTCCCCACCAGCATGGCATGTACCCTAAACCATGAGCCAAAATAAACCCCTTCTCCCTTCAATTGTTTCTTGTTAGCTATCTGCTCACAGCAAGAGAAGTGATCGATACAGATGCTAGCCTTGAAGGAATAGACATCCAATACAGCGTTTAGATAAACATAGTGATGGTATCTACTTTTTTTACACATAATGATCGTATAATTTATAGAGTACAATGCAGTGTTTTGATGTGTTTACTTATGAGATGATTAAATCAAGCTAACCAACATGTCTGTCCCCCGACATACTCATTTTCTGTATGTGATGAGTGTATTCACAATCTAGTGTTTAGGCCCTTGTGAAATGTACAATGTATTGCTATTAATTGTGGTACAGGGTAGGGGTGGGCAATTCCATCGTGGCAGCAAATAGAACGTTACTTTGCATCACTAAAAGCTCTTAACACCATCTTGCAGACAGACAGACACTCTAGTGGCGTTACACCCATGATGGTTATCCCAGCACTGAGGAAGCTGACCAGCTAGCCTAGCTCACTTGGCAAGCCCCAGGCTGGTGAGAGATCTTGTCTCAACCCCAGCATTTTCGAACAGTTTCTAAAGAACAACCCTCTAGGTCGACCTCTGGCCCCATGCCCATGCATGTACACGTATGATGCATTCTGCCCCACTAAAAACATTCCTGAATTCTAGTGTTAGACTGAAGAGTGTTTGGAGAAGCAGGGTCTTTGGCATCTCCTACAGACGCCCCCAGCCTCTCCACAGCAAGGTCTTTCACATACATGTGTATCGTGCATAAAGATCAGTATGACCTCTGGGCAGAGGCAGCCTTCAAAAGCATCCCCAGTCACTCTTTCCAAACATTGCCTTCCGCAGCTTTCCCACTGGAGATCTGAATCACCGTTTCTCTCTGGGTGGGTTCACCTGGGCTTCCTACCTGCTGCATGGCGTTTTCTCTTTGTTCCTTAGTTAGAATAAAATTGGGTTGAGAGAAGGTGTGGATTAATGGACACCTGGTAGGGTTTGAATGCGTCTCCCTAAATGTCACATGATGAAAGCTTAGTGCCCTAATTTGTGTGTCATTGACATTTGGAATTGGGGTATCTGGGGGTTTATTGGTTTGAGGAGGAGGTCGGGGGGGTTATTAGTTGTTTTTCTGTTGCTATGATAAAACTCATGACCAAGGCAGTTTATGGAAGGGTTTATTTGGGCCTACAATCCCAGAGGGAGAATTGCTCCTGACCCAGGAGCAGCAGGAGGAGGAGACTGGAGTAGAAGCTAGGGGCTCAGGGGCTCACATCTGGAACCTAGACCATGAAATCCATGGGGATGGCCTGGGTTTTTAAAACCTCACACACTTGCCTCCAGTGACACACTTCCTCCAGCGAGGCCACACCTCCTAAACCATCCAAACAGCACCATCAGTTGGGGACCAAGCATTCAAATGCCTGAGACTGTGGAGGGCATTTCTGGTCCAGACCATCACAGAGGAATTCCCTAGATAGGATTAGGAGAAGAACCCTGAGCTGCAGAGACCTGTTTCCTCTCCATGTTTGCTGCCATGGAGACCATCTCGGCAGGTACTGGCTTTGGGACATCCCAGCTTCCAGAACAGTGAGAAATAAATCTTTGTCCTAACCGACAACCACAGCAGCACCAGCCTCCAACAGCAAATGGCAGGCTAAGACTTGCTGACAGCCTAGGATTCGATGTTCTCTGAAGGTGAAGAATGTTCTGGAATACCCCTAGTTCCATCAGATGAGAGCTAAAAGCCAACCAGGGGATGGATAAATATAATGTTTTCCGGCTCCTGAGGCCTCACGAGCAAGAGAGAGCTCACCTTCCTTCCAGACAGATTTCTCAGTCTCTCTGAGGAAAAGAAAGGGTGCTGTGAGTCTACATGGAAGCTTCAGAGAAGCCTAGGAACAAATACGCACTCCTTAACAAATATTCAATTTACCCAGAAGTGCTCAGCTGCCTGCGGGGAACAGGCTCTCTACTGACCCAGATAAGCAGGCCAGGGCCCTGTGATGTTGGCATGTGGTACTTCAAGGTGCCTCTCACCACAGGCCACCAGGAGTCTGGATGGCCCCGTCCAAACACAAACACGCTGGCGATGGCATTCCCACCTGCACAGACCTGAGCACAAAGGAGCTTGCCAGCTAACAAGATCCTTGGTGTTTGTAGCGCTAAAGCGGCTAAGGTCATTAGAACTCTTCTTTAAATACAGTTTCCCCCGTTCTGACATAATGAAAACTAGGTTGAAGGAGCTCATTTTATTTCCCGTTTAAGTTAATTCAATGGGAGGCAGACTTTTAAAAGCATTTTCTTTATGTGTGTAGGGAGGGGAGGGTGGAGGCCTGGGGGAAGGAGAGATTGAGATGTCCCTATGGGTCCCTTGGCTAAAGAAGAAAAATGTCGGGCTTTAAATGCTTTCCTCTGGGGGCTGTTTGTGGAATCAAAACGCCTCTCTGGTTTGCAGTTCTGAAACCCACCACTGTGACCAAAAAAAGAAAAAGAAAAAGAAAAAAAAAGAAGACAGACAGAAAGAAAGAAAACCACTTTCAATTTAGAGGGGGAAATGTCCACAGTCCTGGAGTTCCGGCTCTGCTGAGGGAAACGCTGCTGGAGGATGTGAACACCCAGGGCTTGGGTTTTACAAGCGGCACAGATCTCAGCGCCCTCTGGCATCCTTGGGTTGTCTCACTGATCTCTTCTGAGTGTTGAGCCCCACCCCTGTCCCCCAGGGGAAGAAGACTGACCACAGGGCGTTGCTGGGAGGCATGGATGGGAGAGGACAAAGAGGCCTGGGATCTCCGTGTTCTCTTGGGATCACCTGTGATCCTGAAGATCAAAGTTGCGTCCTGAGAGACTCCCACCCCTCCCCTACTTTGTCAACAGTTTTCTCCTGGGGATGCTCAGAGCTTTGAAGGGTATTCAGGTTAAATCTCTATTTACAGCCCCATCAGGAGCAGGCCTGTGGATAAATGATGGATCTTCCTTCCCTCTAGTCCACAGGTTCCTGTGAGCACTCTGTTTCTTGGTCTTAGAGGCCACCCTAAGACCTGTTCTGTTTACTTGCTTCCAAGTGGTTGCCTACTCCATTATTAATGCATCCCACAGACAATTATTGAGGACTTGCTATACTGCAGCAGCTAGGCTGAGCGGCTCTGGCCTGGTGAGAGCTCTTCAAGGGCAAGAGGCTTTGTAGCATATACCAAGAGAACAAGTCAGCACCCTGCAGTGATGGGACCATGCTGTGGGAGGGCAGGAGTGCCAAGGGAGAGGCTTAGAGGTAAAGTGATGTATCTGTTGCTTGCCGTTGAGGAGGACTAGGCAAGGTAGAGACAGAGTTGGCATCTCCAGGCAGATGGAGCTGCCATGCACATGGTTTTGAATCGGGGTGGGGACCATCGGGGGCTATTCAAGGGACAACGATGAGGCCAGGGTGACCACATCAGAGCATGTACAAGTGGTTAAGATGGAGTCATGACTGAAAACCCTGTAGGGAACTGGTGGCCATTGTCAGGGTGCCAGCTTTCCTTTTGGAAGGAGAGAACTGGAAAGTTCTGTTATGATTGCAGTGAGAGTTTATCACAAGGAAGGGAGGTGGCGGGGAGGAGGAGAGTAGACAGAGGTCTGCCATGGAGCAACAGTGATGGAGGCAGAGAAAAGGGGTCAGTTTCTACTTCTCAGCATTAATAGCTGTGTAAGTGAGAGGTATCCTGGAAGTCTGAAGAAGGGGAACATGAAGTTGGTATAGTTCAGAGGCAGAGCCAAGAAGTCAGTTGATGGTGGCATGTTAGAGATAGCCGAGGCTCTAGGTCCCTGTGATTCAGAGGGGTGGGTTCCTCGTAGCCTGACTAGGATAGAGAATGTTCAGAGATCTGCACTTTGTTTCAGGCTGTGTTGAGTTAGATATGGATGACACATATCCAGCTGGACATCCTTATTTGTTTGTTTTCCAAGGCGGGGTCTCATTATACAGCTCTTGCCAGCCTAAAACTATAAATACCAAGCTGGCCTTCAACTCACAAGAAATTCGCTCTCTACTTTCCCAGTGAGTGGTTACAAATATGTGATGCTATGTCCAGCTTCCAAGCAGAGATGTGGAGGCTATAGTTGAAGTCTTACATTCTGGAGGGATGCATGAGCTTCAGACTTACATTAAGGCTTTACTTTTGTCCATATGACACTGAAGCACCACCACACTGAATGAGCAATGACGGAGAGGAGCCCCGGCTTGCCTAAGGCTCTGAAACAGTTCAGGGGGAGAGAAGAACCAGCTCCAGGGGCTGAAAAAAGAGCAACACTGTTCAGAAGCACTTTGTGGGGTAGAGATGAATGTCCCTGCCAGCGGTTCTGGTATCAGAGAGTTGCAGAATGCTTTATAGTAATATGGAGGTCACTGGTGACGTGGCCATGGGCAGCTTTGGAGGAGTGGTAGAGAGAAATGCCCAGCTGGATCGGGGCTAGGAAAAAATGAAAGGAGAGAAATCGCTAATAATATAGACAAGTCCTTTGAAGGGTTTTACTGCAAAGGAGGTCAAAGAGTTGGAGCATAAACCAGCAGAAGAAATAGGGCTATGGGAGTGCCTGGGCTTGGGCTTAGTTTGAGTTGGTTTGGTTTAGGTTTTCCGTAGGAAAATCATAGCCATAAGCAGACAATCTGGGGGATGTCTGCCGTGGATCCAGTATAGAGCTTGGTGCCAGAGGAGAAATATAAAGTAAAGCTCTCAAGGGTTTTACCCCTTAAGTAGAAATCATGCAGAAAAGAGAACCAGGGAGCTATGGGCATCTCCAGTGGATGGGCCTGAAAGTAGGAGTCAAAGTGAGAGAGGTCATGAGAGTTGAGACAAAGGGAGGGTTGGTGACATCATCAAGTTCAGTGGCTGATGTGAGCTAGTTAGCTGATAAGAGCTTAGGACACAGGCAGACAATTAAGTTACGTTGTGGGCAGTACTAGAGCCTCTTTGGACAGTTCTCTTCAGTTCATCTGCATCTATGCTGCCTAAGTGATGACGATTTAGCTCTGAAGATGTTTCTTGAGCACCTCCTATGTACTAGAAGCCATGTGAGCCACGAAGATGCCTGAAGCCATCCATGTTCTTCCTCGTCTTTTAGGAAAGCTAAACAAAGACATCAGTGACATGGAGGATATTGTCAAAAGGGATCTAGGAACTGGGAACACAGGGGAGCAGAAACCTGCCTTCCATCCCTTCCTTCCCTCTGTTCTAAGTTAGGCCTTCAACCTCACCTTTCCCCTCAGTTAACATGAGAGAAGGGTTTTCAAAAGCACCAAGTGTTTCTAGGCATTCCTCTCAAGTTTCTTCTAGACACAGAAACTGACCAGAAGGAGGGTCTGTGAGAGGTAAAGCCTAGAGTGGGATCTGCTGGCTGTCCAGTGCCATTCTTGGGTCACCCTGCACCACCCATCACTCTGTCCACAGTAGATGTGAAGCGGGGCCATTGAGAGCACTTCTCCGCCCTCTGGCTTCCCCACTGTGGTAGGAAACTTGACTGTCTATATGTGTGGAGAGAAGTAGAAACAATCACTAGTTGAGGTGGGGAAGTCAATGTTTATGTTGGGCTCTAGAAGGTAGCTCAAGGTTTCTGGGAGAAAATGACTTTACATGATTTGCTGAAAGCATAAGAAAGACAAAAGACCAACAGCGGTGCTAGGCTATCACGACCGACTCAGACACTCCTGAAGAATGTCCATTTTCTTCCAGATATCACTGTCATCAGCATCCATCTTGGTGCCAAGCACCTGCCTTAGCTGAACTGTCTTCCCCTTTCGTTCTGATGAGCATATTCACCAACAACACGCTGGGTGGGGTCTCCCAAGGGCACCCTTGCACCGCAGTAGACATCAATCTTAGTTACTGTCCCAAGATGAGGTCAGAATCTGTACAGTGTCAGCTCTGAAAGTGACCCCACGCCGAGCACTGTAGAACTTCCACAGTGCTTTCTGCCCTAGAAAATAGATATTCCAGCTCTGACACCATGGAGTGTCTTCACTATGTTTTCTGTGACTGTGACAAATGCCTGACTAAACACATTCAAGAAAAAAAAATGGTTGATTCTGACTCACAGATCATTGTGAAAAGAAGTCATGGTGGCCCGGGCTCCAGGCTGGCGACATTATATCTGTAGTTGGGAGACAAAGAATGGTGCATGCTGGTGCTTAGTATCCTTATTCTTCTCTACTCCAGGGCCCTACCCCACAAAAGGGTCCTGCCCTCATTCAGGGAAAGTCTTGTCTCCTCAGTTAAGCCTCTGGAGAAATGCCCCATAGACCCAGGTGTGTCTCCTAGGTGATTCCAAAGCCAATCAAGTGGACAGCAAGGATTAATCGTTGTATGAAGTATCCCAGAAAACCAATCCATTGATAAACAGGAAGAAAGTCCTTGTTAAAGATGAGCCTGGAGCAGTGTTTGGGATACAAGCAAAGAGGTGGGGGCCTAGGTTGGGGTTGGACTTACAAACACACACTTAGAGTGCTGGTGGATTCAGGAGGGTCATAAACATGGAGAACAAAGGAACTTCCTTTACAGTGGATCAGATTGGGCAGGAAGTTATGGCAGGGACAAGCCCAAATTGCATGAGAGCCCTTCTTCCATTACTGTAGCTAAGAAGGAATCCCAGGAGGCTGAGACCCCCACCTACTGCAGAACCACTGTGAAGTTCTGCCTCCAGCTGGTCTCTTCTCACCTTATACATTTTGATAAGACATTCACTGTGGAGGCCGCTGTCAACAACCCTTTTAACTGTCACCTTCTTTATTCAGGGAACAACTTTAGGAGAGCGTGGTACTGGTGTCCCCAAACTTACTGCTGGAATTCTAATAGCATTATTTGACTAGCAAAAGCAGGAAGTGAGTGATGGAATTAGATGCTAAAGGGTCATAGGGGAATAGACTGTGGACAGTCCCCACAGTTGCTGTTTGTTTGTTTACTTAACTCCAACATTCTCCCCGGAGCTGCACCAACAAGACCTGCTTTATCTTCTCAAACATGAAACACTAGGTAAGACACATGTCAAATGAAAATAGCCTTTTTAGTCATAGTTGATATTTGTAAAGAATTTGACATTCAGACTCTGTCAAATTCAGCTGCCTACTTCTGGTTTGGTTTTCTTTGTTTGGGAGTTTGGGACAATGTCCCCATGATTACTCTGTTGCAAACATCAGTCATGACTGTAGGATGTCTCTCTCTCCCAAGCATAGCTGGTAGATGCTTGGCATGGTTTCTAGCCTTGAAGGAAAGAGACTTTTATATTTCCACATCTTCAGAATCCTCTGCTTCCTACACTGGTCAGCTTTCAGACAGCCATTTTTATCAGGAGTCTGAGGGCAAAGCTTTGCTTTAGCTCCTTGTTGACTCTGTCCCTCTTGCTGTTGACTCAGGGTCTTGATTGACATCTTTATCTCTGTTTGTTCTTGCTTGGCCAGGCTCCTGTGTAATACAGGCTCAGAGGGATGCTGGGAGGCGACTCTAACAGTCCAGGAGAAATGACAGGACTGGAGCCAAGTGCTGAGCGTGGCAATGGATAGATGGCTGGAAAAGGGAATGTACATGACAACCCCTGGTTGCCAGCTTGGACACCAGGTGGTCCATAAGGGTTATCTCTTGGGTGGGAGGAGAAGTAGCTCTTTGTTGACCTGTTGGGTTGAAGTCACCTCTAGGACATCCAAGTAGAGATTCAAGTAGAGTTGCTGGTATAGACCTGGGGTCAGGAGTAGAACTGACCAAGGAAAAACCCATCTACACCTATCCTTACATTTGATGGAGTGTTAACCAGTGCCAGCTCAAAGTTGGCAATGCCACATCAGTCACCAAGAAATGCTCCAAGGTTTTATTTCATGATAACCTCAAATTCCACCTTTAGTCTGCTAACCATGTGTGGTCATGGCATACCTCTGCATGACTCATACTAGAATCCAGTGGAGGACTACAGCAAGGAAGGAACCTGAACTGCCAAGTGCAGTGCCTGGATCAGCAGCACCTGTTTCTCCACGTGTCGCTGTGGCAGAACCTGATGCCTTGAAATTTCCAGAAGAAGTCACAGATAGTTATTTTAGCAACTTGCCACAATGAATATTCTGCACAGACAGCAGATGATTGTGGGGGCCCTAGTAATAGTGTCAGGAGGTAGCACCAGCATCCTTAGAGAGATGGTGAAATGGTCCTGGCGGACGGGCTGGGCTGGGAATGAGAGCCTGCAGCATGTGTCATGTTGATGTGTAGCTGCCCAGAGTGGTGCTTTTCAGTACCCAATGGCTCTGATGTTCCGGAAAGCTGGACCTCTCTGTGTTGACTCCGTTCCCAAGCCAGAGCACAGTGGCAGCCTATAACCCACACTTTCCTTCTGTCTCCAGCCAAACCATGCTTGGGCCCGTTCTGTCTCCCAGCTGTACACCCAGAGTCCACTTGCCAGCTGTAACTCTGCCTCTGCCTCAAAGGTGGCATCTAGTTGCCCTGATGTGCAGGGCAATAGTGAAAACCTATAGCTGACAGAGGACAGAGGTCAACCCAGGGGAGAAAGAGGAACTTCCTTCTGGGAGCTAAGAGGCCCTGGGTGAGGATAGTGACAGTCACAACCACTGTGGTTGCTGTTTGGCATCATTTAGCCAAATGGTGGAAACCTGATATGTGAAGAAGACCGGAAGGGAATGTGAGGAAAGTGTAAGCGCATCACAGTGCCTACTTCCATAGTGCCTAGCATGTAAGAAATGCTCAGGACTTGGCAGTTGAATGGGAGATCCGATACAAGATCAATCAAGGTCACACTTTAGACCCATGTTCAAACCCCAGTGTTCCCTTTCACAGCTCCAAGACATACAGCAAATCACTTCACTTATAAGAGCAGCAGTTGTATATTCTTTAATATGGGGTTTAACAGTATCTAAGCTACTTGGTTGTTGTGGGCTTTAAGATCAAATAATGTTGGCAAATGGCTTTAATTCGTGGTAACATTCATATTATTTTTATGAACAAAGTACTTATGCCACACTTCATATTTCCAGAGAAAACACTCTTTGGTAGACTAAAAGCAACTTCTGATTGGGCTATACTCAGATCTTTAGATCGTAGTGAATCTAAGCTACATGTAAATCTACACAGAGGTCAGCAAGTCTTGTCCTTAGAAGGCCACAGAATGAAATAGTTAGGCATCGTGGACAACATAGTTGCTCCACCCACTCAGATTTTCCATCATAGAGTCAAAATTAGTCATGGGCCATCTGTAAAAGATAAAGGTGTGGCCATGTTCCGTACAAACTGGGTTTACAAAAACAGGTAGCAGACTAAATTTAACCCGCAGTCAAACCTTGCTGATTGTTGCTACACTGATCTCTTGTGTTGGTGATTGCTGATGGGGGTGACACTGGACAAGCCAGGGAAGACAAGTGAGCATCACGAATATCCTTTGCAGAGAGGCGAGGAGGAGACGGTCCACTCTAGGAAGTCATAAGCTCGAGTAAGATGTTGATCTGTTGGAGAAAGGAAATCTGTCTGCTAAAATGGAGTGAGATGGGTGGGAGGTGAAGTTTAAGCTTTGAGCTGGCACAGTTTGAGTCTTCCTATCCAGTGGACTTCTGGACTCCATATAGCGGGAAGCCACAAGGCTCCTGGAGGGAAGAGCATGGATAAGGGGAGAGGTAGGGAAAGGAAACATGTCTAGCTAGACATTGTCTCTGGTTTTCTAGATCTCACATCTTCCCCTCTACACTGGGTTGAAGTTCTGGAAGCTGCAGGTTCAAGGTCGGGTTAGCCATGTGGTCAAGATTTGGTAAGAGCTCTCCTTGACTTTCTTCTGGTTTGTTTCTTACTACGTCTGCATGGAGGGAGCAATATCACTCTTTTCCTAGAAGGACACTAATCTTGTCCTGAGGGCCACCCCTTACAGTGTAAGGTAAATGTGGTAATTGGAACTACCTGCCAAATGTCTCATCTCTAAATGACTATCACAAGGAATTAGGGTGACAAACAAAATTTAAAGGAACAGAAACATTTGGTCGACAAAGTAGACCAACCACTGTGAGAAACAGACATGCCCCTGGATTTCTGGAGCTATTGCAACGCCTTGTCCATCATACCAAAGAAAGCATTGTATTCTCTTGAGTCTCCATTCCTATCTGTGCTCCAGCCTGAGTGGGGAGACCACCACCCACCACTGCCAAGAAGTGTTGAGATGCCCACCACTCCCATGCTGCCTCTGCTTCCAAGGGGCATCTTACTTGTGAACCTGAACACCTTCTTCCCATGTCATCATGCCCAGGACAGTCAGGCCCAGACATTCAAGGATGTGATGATCTCTTGACCACAAAATGCCACACTATTAACCTCCAGAAAGGCATCCCACACTATTAACCTCCAGAAGAAAATCAAATCTCAGAAGTGTGAGAAGTCCCCAGTGAAATTCAGGGCTGTTATGAGGAACAGTGCAAAGATAATCTTTATGGAAAATCAGCAATCCGTTGTGTTTCTGCTGCATCTGTTCATGTTTATTTGACAGTATGGGTGTGCACCAATCGCCTCCATGATGGCAAATGTGGAAAGTGGAGTTAAGAGAACAAATAACTCCCTGCAGCTCACACTGCCGGCAAAAGGTCATTCTCGGGTTAGAGTCATGCTTTGTAAATAAACATCACTTTGCCCCAGTGTTCAGAGGGTTGTCGTTCATCCCCCTGACCTGCCAACCAGGGTCACCGTGCGACCTTGTGAGTGGGCATGGCCATTAGGACCCAGAGTTCTTTCAGGGTACTTTAGCTGTTTGAGTATAGTCAGTGGGCAAAACGCCAGTGCTCAGAGCTCCATCCTCTTGTGCCCTCTCTGTTGCCCCTTCCTCCCTCACCTAGTACAAAACCAACACACTCCCAGTAAATTCAGTATTTTTCCATCCCAGTGAACTCAGCCTTGACTGTTATTTGGGTGCAAGCAGCTGCAGGTGCCTCAAGTCATCAAGTGCTCTCCCCCCACCCTCTCTGCGGTGCCATCCGTGTTTGCTTGCTGTCCTGGACTTTAGATTCTGTCAGCATGCCAATTGCCTGGGCCGCCAGGCATCGCAGCTGACGGTTGAATCCATGGTGCTGAATCCTTCTTCTGGAGGGGGAAAAAAGGCTAAAGAGGTTAATACACTCCAGTCAGGATAAACACACCAGCTGTTAGAGTTTCTAATATTTAATATCATTATCGAGTAAATAACTCCCGAAGAAATCACCCTTGCATGTGCTTCTAACATACACACGTCCTACAGAACCCATGCTGCTTCATTTGCAGTGGTTAGAGAGAATATTAATAAAGTATCTTAAAAGCTACCACAATGGAGTAATGGCCAAGACACAATTAGAGACCATTTGCATATATCCTGCTGCCAGTCCCAGCCTGTGACACCCTCCCAGAAGGGTGCAGGGGTGAGGAGCTAGGGAGCACAGGAGGGAAGAGAAGGGGCGGCCCTCCACCCCCTCTCCCTCAGGTAGGGCCTGAGATCCAGTAAGCCCTGAATTTATTTTCAATGGCCGACAGACCCAGCTCCATCAAAGAGCACATGTATCTACCTATACAACACAAGATAAGATACGTTTGTTTCCTTTAAGGAAAACATATGCCGGGACACAGAGGTCCTCTTGCAGTCTTAGCGGCTGGCTTTGTAATCCCGGCACGTGTAAAGCACCCTGTGCTGTTGCTGGATTGACCCACCTTGTGTTTGTTGTCAGCCCCAGCCCCCCAGACATTTTTCTCTGGTCATTCTAGTGTCTGATCAGTCCTGCTAAGATTCTGCAGAATTTGAGTGGCTCGTGAAGAATGTTAGGACATTGCTGATGACTTTTCCTTCCCTGGCTACCATCCATCTGGGCTAAAGGAACAGAAAATGGTCATCATCACATTTGGTAGTGGTGGGGAACATGGGCTAATTTTTTTTAAAAATAAAGATCCAACAAAATGTTTTCCAGGTCACAAAGCACCGAGCAAAATGAGCTCAGAGATACTTTATGTTGGCCATCACCATGGAAGCTGCTCTCAGGACAGCGCTTGGGTTCCACGAGCTTTTTTTTTTTTTCCTTTTTAGATAAAGCCTTCATTGCAAGGGACCAGGGTTGAGATATTGCTATTTCCCTTCTCATCCAGCAGAAGCCTGGCATCCGGTTTGTCTGTCCAGATGTATTTTTGTTTGGGTTTTTACACCATTCGATTGAGATCAAGTCATGAATGTCTGTTCTCTGGATGGGCAGAGGAACGACGATTTATGAAGTCTGAGGATGCATGTTGTTTAGCTCAAAAGCACAGCCAGATGAGCTTGGTGAGAGGAAATGCTGCACAGTGTGACCACAGCAAGCCGATATTTGGGGTGATTGCTCTTCGGCAAACTTTTGAAAACGCGAACAGGAGGGTATGGTTTTAATAGTCTCTTGTACCTGGGGCTGTATGGGTGGGATGCATCAGATGAGAGAAACTGCGGTCATTAAAAATGGGCTTCATTCTAATAAGGCATGCAGAGCATTCCAGCTGGCCTCGTGTTTGTTAACAGGCATGGGCGATGGCTGGACCGTCTATATGCTTTCCAGTTAGCGGCAAAGTGATAGACACATGTGTCGCGTCTGTCCACACGTCTGCCTTTGGGTCCCCTTGAACTTCCAAATGGCTCAGTATCCTGTTTGCTTAGTGCCCATTCAGGTTCCTGGGTTCTACAAACGAGTAATTTTTTTTGACAGTTTTAACTTGATTTTAATACCATGCAATTTACTGCTAAGTTACAATTGTGTATACTGATCTAGTTATAGTCAGATAATTTATCATTTCTTCCAATAAATGTGGATTATTGAGTAACCATTATATTTCATTTTTTCAAAGGTTTTTTTATTTTCTTTATTATTATTAAAAATTTCCACCTCCTCCCCTCCTCCC
>LOJH01024045.1:0-16775 GCA_001685095.1 Ellobius talpinus | reverse complement strand
AAAAAAAAGTCTATGCAACTGAATAAACTAATTTAAATGAAAATGATTAGAATAAAAGGTACTATAACATTATCACTAGGTAGTATCTACATGAAATCTTAAAACATAAGGAATAAAGAGAATAATTGGAGAACTCCTTTAGAGCAGTGGTTCCCTGATGCTGTGACCCTTTATACAGGTCCTCATGTCATGGTGACCCCAACCATAAATCTATTTCATTGTTACTTCATAACTGTAATTCTGCTACTGTTATGAATTGTAATCTGATACTCAGGATATATATGTGACTCCTGTGGTGACTCGTGACCCACAGGTTGAGAACCACTGCTTTGAGTACCCATAGCATCAGACTTCTCAAAAACGACACTCACGGGCAAGAGAGCAGCAACATTGTCAAGCTGCGGGTAAAAAACATTACAACTTAGAAATCTGTACCTAACAAAACTGTCAATCTGGGAAGATTCAAAAAAATCAACCTGAAGTGAGGAAACGTGCGCTTGTAGTCACTGAGAGGAAAGGCTGGGGAGGGAGATCACCTGAGCCCAGGGGCTATGAGAGGCCATCCTGAACAGCCTGGTAAGACCTCATCTCAAAAATAAACAAACAAAATAAAAACACTATCAGGTACATTTCTTAAAGTACCTCCACACATCATAGTTAGGAAGATATTGAAAGTTTTCAGTAACATAAATACATCCAGAAAGGAAAACATGGGAAATATGACTCCCTCAGTGGGTTAAAAAAAATCTCTAGGATAATGGTAAAGAATGGATAATGAATAATGGTAAATAATGGTGGAAATGTAATAAGTAATGGTAAAGAATCTCTAGGATGATGGGAAATTGGCTTCTAGACAGAAACTACATATAGTCAGCCTGGCGACCTTAGAAAGCATCCACTGTTCAAAAGCTTCAAGACAGGAAAGGAGCGGCCACGTGACATTCTTCGCTGCACTGCCAGACAAGTTATCAAGTTTTAATGATGAAAGACAGAAGGGTGGGGGACAAAATAATATAACTCTTCTAGGAGAAAGAACGAGCTGCAGAACACAGGAGTCAAATTCAGGCATCTACACTGCTCAGTTGGAAAGAGCTACGTAAGACACACAACTAACACCGACACGAAAGCAGGAGAGCCCTTTACTTGAAGATGAACTGTGGCATCAAGACGGGTGGGCTGGCAGCAGAACTTAAGTCTGTTTTCAGTTTTAAGCCTTATTCTACTCTGTGATCTTCAAGCATACTCATATATTTTTTTCAGAAAATATTACAATGTAATTAAATAACAATGATAAGCAGAAACATGAACGAAAGACAACTCAAAGTTCCTAATTACTATTTTCTCTGACTCTGAGCTACTTCAAGCAAAGGTAAGAGGGAGAAACATAAATTGTAGGTCTTCTTACAGAACCTGCTCTCCTGGGCGGGCAGCAGAGTTGAAGGGTCTCTGAATTAAGCAATATACAGCTTTGGTTATGCAATCCCTCCTTATTCCTGTCCTATAAAGCAGTCTCACACATAACTTGTAGAATAAATTGTATTACTTTCCTCCTTTAAATGCTACTGATAAGTATTTATGGACATATATGAATGTTTGTTCCTTCACTTTTTATTCATATAAAAACTGAGTATGCCGGGTTGTCATAGACTACACCTTTAATCCCAGCACTCAGGAGACAAGAGGCATGCAGATCACTGTGAGTTTGAGGCCAGCCTAGTCTACTGAGAGAGTTTCAGGACAGCCAGGACTATTACACAGAGAGACCTTGTCTCAAAAACAAACAAACAAAACAAACAAAAAACAAACAAAAAAACCTGAATAGCCAATATGTAACTTTCCCTAATCCACCCCAAAAGTAAAAGTAGTCCCAGAAATCATAACCATATCCATCACTGAAAATCCCATTTTCCTATTACTCTATAGCTTTGCATTTTTAACTCATTGAATAAATATTTATTATGTGCTTTCCATATTCTAGGATACTATGGATGCTGAAAAGTAATCTATAAAATGTAAGTCAATGCCTTTTACAGCAATTATATTCAAATGAAAAGAGCAACGTAATTATAACTCCCAGATAATGGTATAGGAAGGTAGGAGCTGGGAGAGTGAGGAAGTAGACCAGTTAGCAGTGAGAAGGTTGAGAACCTCTAGGAAGAAGTGTTTAAGTATGTAAACAGGAGAAAAAGCAAGAAAGGCAAAGAGATTCTGATGGTGAATTGCTAGGCAAACTTTGTTCACAAACAAAAGGTCACTGAGATGAAATGCAGTGAGAAAACCAAGGACACCAGAGTGTGAGAGAAAGACAATAACAGAGTATACAGTCTAATACACTACTGTAAGGAATAAATACATTTTCTGCTTGTAATAGAAGCCAAAAATTATAATGTGTAAATGTCTTGTTAGGTGCAATGTCAAGAACTGACAGAGACAAGAATGGAAATAAAATCATGTAGGAAGGTACAGCAAAATCTGAGATTAGCAGCCATACAACACAGAGGTCTCTAATCACATGTGGCTTATAAGATTTTAAGTGTACCTAAAATATACATGAGATGCTGAAAATAGAGAAAAGAATATTATTTTCCATTATATTATATTTATACTGTTTTTAAAAAACAATTAAAATTATTGATTTCACCTGATAATAAATATATAGCAACTATAAAATTGTAAATTACAAGTCTTGTTTAACGATATTTCTACCTGACAGTAATGCTCTATATAGTAACTTACACTAGAGTTTTAAAAAGGTACAATGGTAAAAAGCATTGGATTGGAGGTACATTTTAAAAGTAGAATCTATATAACTTGTTGACCAAATGAAATGTAGGTAAGGAAAGAGATAAAGCACTATGATTCCAAAAATTTGGGCCTGAGGAGCTTGGGAAATGATAGTAACACTATTAGGATGGCATATGAGTCTGGACTGAAACTCAAATTCTGTTTTAGATTGTCTATGAGCTATCTGCTAGACTTCCCAACAGACATGTCAAGTCCTGATCTCATAATTAATTATTATTAACAACAGAGGAACATCATTCTCAGGCAGTGTGTGCAAAGGCCTAGAGAGCAGCTGCCCAGTGTTCAGTCTGAGAAGCCATACGTTTAACAGCCTGCTGCTGTCTACACAACATACACTCTACAAGTGCTGATTACCTACAACCTGATGCCAGAAGCGTATGCATTAGATTCGTGTGTGACCCAAAATTCTACTAATACTTAACATTTGAGGAAACATAAAATTGCAGTTCAAACGCTTTAACCAAACAGCCCCATAATCAAACGCTGGCCACCACCAAACTAAAATGCGATGCTCAGCAATATTTTAAATTTCTCTATCCTTCAGCTTAATTGCCTAGAATATGAGGATTATATTTTATAAGGTAATTAACATTATAACTGGCAAACAGGTACAGCTTATTACATATATGACAATTATTAGTAAAATTGTGCTTTAAGAGTAGAAGGCATAAGAGATAGAAAAAGTAATAAATATACATAACATTCTTAAAGAGTTTCATCCTGGTTCTACTTTAATATTAGAATATACAGTATTTTATCTCAGAATTCACCAAGACTATATATCTTACCTGTAAGTAGTGTTTGGAACATAGACATCCCTGGCAGGAAATTCCAGAATTTCTCTGGTGGGCCTGACTCGGCTGTCAGGGTAAAGCTTCACCTGAAGCAGCTCTGGGGTTAGGCAATAATGGGGATTTTCAGGTGCAGGAGAAATGTCTATCTTCAGCTGAGCTGTGAGAAATACATTATAAAGTCACTGTGAACATAAATGCTCTGTGATGACTACCCTTGGTCTCAGTGCCTCCCAAAGACTTTTCACTAGGACACGACACTAACTAGGGCATGACAGAGATGTTAGGGGGTAGGGCCTAGTGGAAGGAAGTTCTACCATCGGAAGTGTGCTCCCTGAGAAGCATCCCCGGGTCCTTCCATCTGCTTCCGCGAACCATAAGCTAAGCAGCTTTGCTGGACCCAGTGCAGTTTCACCAAAGTGTCCACTTCAGGATGGATCCCAAAGCAAAGCCACTCACCTAACAGCTGGAATTCTGAAAAGCGGGTCAAAGGGAAACATTCCTCCTTTTAAGTTGATTAATCTTAGGTAATTTATCTTCATTTGAAGCAATCTGCCACAGCAACAGAACTTTTACTAACACAAACTATTCTTAGTAGAATTTTGGCATTATTTTATAAAAATCTGTGATGAACAGTATAGATATTGAATAATCAAGCACTTAGATATTGAAATCATTCCATTTTATCAAGATTCAAATTGTTAAAAATGACTTATCCATGCATAAGTGCATGTAAAATAGTAAATGCTACCTGAATGAATGGGAAGTAAAGAATTAACAAGAGAGCAAGCTGGGCATGTAGACGAACACCTTTGATCCCAACACTCAACAGGCAGAGGCAGGACAGTCAGGGCTCCACAGAGAACCCTGGGTACTCAAAAACCAAAACAAAAGCAAGACTGCAGATGGACTCTAGCACAGGACTGGCCAAACTTTCAGAGGAAGTGACTTGATTTTCAGATTGACAGGTTCTTCTTTGCACAGATGTTACCAACTGGTTTAGCAGACTCCTGGTCAGTTCGACTCTGGACTGTCGGCTCTAACAGTAGCAGCGACCCGCTTCTGTATACTTGCTGTTCATATGCACGTTCAGCCACAATTATAATTCATCATTCTCATTTTAGAGCTCATTTAATAATGGTTCTGAATTCAGAATCCAAATTGTTAGCCCACACAATAGTGAGACAGAAAACACTGACATATATTGAGCACAGGAAGATGTATGGGCCAGATAAACGGGAAAAGGGGCAAATAATTATCAATGATAATTACCATATCACTCAAAACCTGGAAATACCTGTAATCGGTCTCAGCCTCCGTAAGACAGACGATGGCCTTCTCATATCAGCAAGGAACTTGTACAGATCTTCATCGCTTAAGCGGTCTCCTTCCTGATTTCAATGATATTGAGAAAAAGTATTTAATAAAACAAAAGCAGGAAATGGGAAATAAATTTTTAGTGTTTGCAAATAAACACCGACTTCTGCATATATGCTGCCAGAGTGAAAAACTGATGTATTTATTAGGATAAATATCTTCCTAACCTGTCTCTTGTTTTCAAACCTGAGATTTATGATGCTACAAATCATTTTAATTTATGTACACAGTGATGATCTATTTCTTAGCCCATAAAGTATTATAGGACATCTAGTATACAGACAATCGATGCAAATTAAAGGTGGGTATAAAAGTAAGAATGTAGACATAAAACGGAACCAAAAGAAGACAAATACAAGAACATCGGACAATTACAAGTCACGATTTAGATCATATATTTCTTGTTAACTTTATATTCCAAAACTTCTCAAATACAAAATCTTTAGACATGCTATATTTTCACAAAAATAAATAACAAAAATAATGATGTTAGGAAAAACACAACTATCCTGATATAAAGACCAGAGAGAGAACTCCAAAAAGCCAAAGCTGATGTTGAAAAGCAGAAGGGGGGGAGAGGCGGGAAGAAAACCTAAATTGTGGGGTTTTTTTTCTTCCAACTACAATAGTTAGGTTGATTTTAGTATTTTATTAGAAAGCAAATCTTTACCTATTTTTACGTGCTTTATTGTCATGTCTGAGTACTGCTTAAACTGTCCTATCATTGTAAGTGATTTGGACATATTTCAGCCTCTTTGTTTCTGTGCCAGCTCACGTTTTTTTAAAGCATGGAAGACAGAACTCCCTTTGTAACATTACCTGGGAAAATGACTGCAACGTCTAACGAGTGGCTATTTTGGGTTAGTACTGCTAAGATAGAGTTAAAGGTAGAAAATGCAGCTTTATAAAATAAAAATCAAGCTGAGACGTAGCATACGCCTTTGGTCCCAGAACTTGGGAATCAGAGGCTGGCAGATCTCTCTGAGTTCAAGATCAGCCTGGTCTACAGAGAGTTCCAGAACAACCAAGGATATACAGAGAAACCCTATCTAGAAAAACCAAAAAATATAAAAATAAATAAAAGGTAGAGGCTTTATATGATTAATTAATTTAAATTTTTCCATTAGCTGCTAAAACAGTATATTCTCTTTATTAAGCACAGAATATATATCTTCATTCTTTATTCATTAATACACTGAAGGTTATCTCTAGACCTTTTATTTTCTTAATGGATTAAATTTTATTACTAACTTCCACTCTTTCGTTTTTGTTTTTTTTTTGAGACAGGAAGAGATTCTTTGTGTAGCCCTGGCTGTCCTGAAACTCGCTCTGTAGACCAGGCTGCCCTCAAACTCAGAGATTCACCTGCCTCTGCCTCCCGAGTGCTGGGATTGAAAGTGTATGCCATCACCACCCAGCTAGCCTTCATTCTTTAGTGATGATTACCATCTGTTTCTGTGCCTTTTACTGGGTGGGACATAATTTCCTTCTCTATGCGTGGCTCTGTGTACCTCCCTCTTGTCATTGAGCGAATACCTAAACTGAGATTTTTGGAACACTCATACAAGCCGGCTGGCTTACTCTTGAATTCCTGCCTCTGGTAGAGGATGAAAAAACTGAGTTCTTCTAGAAACCAATCTAGATCAGCTGATCCAGCCAACCTCCACATGAGGGAAGAAGTTAAGCTCACAAGAGTGGTCAAGCTGAAAAGCTCTTCACATCATTGCTTGTTTAGTAACTGTGTGCCCCTGACACACACAAAAAACAAGCATATTAATATATAAACCAAATGTCTTTACAATTGCTGTATGGATTTACTTTTCTTTTAAAACCTCTGTGTATTTCTAATAATTGTGGACACTTGAAACATTACATGATTAACTATACCACTACAACTACGGAGAATAATTTCTCATAAAATGGGGAAGTAGAGCCGAATCTCATTTAAGGGAAATTTATTGACTGAATTCTACTTTGTTAAAGAAAACCACAGTCTCTGCTTTTTACTTAATTTGCCTTTTTGTGATGCATAATATTCTAGCTATTTAAAATGCCTACAAAAATAGTACATATTTATAGCTAAATATTTTCAATAAGGAATGTCAACTGCAAAGCTTTGCACTGCCCTGCGTTTCGAGCAATCATTTATTTTTAACTTTTTATGAGCATTTGTGCAGTACCCAATTTCTAGTACTAAAAACAGAGCCAACTAGAATGATTATAGATTGAAATGATGAGCTCTAATTTCAAAATACTATGAGAACATGTAGTTTTTACAGTAAAGATGTAACCAAAATTTGAGAAGCTGGAAATGTTTAGCCTACATAAACATTACACAATGTACACATGTAATAAAACATTACATTTACCATCAATACAGATAACTCATTTTGTTTTATATATGTCAAATAATACTTTAATTTGAAGCCCTCCATCCATGCTCAGAGCTGCTGATGGACCATGGCTTCAAGGAGACTTCTCCAACTCAAAGCACATGCATTCTGTTCTTGTCCTCTCAAGTACAATACACTAGTAGGCCAGGGTTTGCTCCATCCCACTCAGAATAACACCTCAGAAGGAGGTGTACAGAAATCATTCTTAGCGCTTTCTAACCTGCCCCCAAATTTATGGTTGGTACACCTCACTAGTCTGTCACACTAACAAAAAGTTTTCTTCTCATTCTTCCATAGTTTTGGGTCATCTGGTCACATAAAACACATTTTTAATTTTTTTAATCTTCATTCATAATATAAAACTCACTTGACATCAAAACCTAGTGTATACATACACATACAAATGTATTCACATAAAAAAACAGAGGGAAAAGGAGGGATCTGGGAAGCAATATTTAAACTCAATATATGAAATGCACTTATTTTTTAGATTTTCAAAACTTTTTTAAAGCTGCATGTTACCTACTAAATTGATTTCTGTGAAATGACATGTGAAAAACACTGATTTGAAGATCTTCAAGAATAAAATGTCTGATGAATAAAAAGTCTTGGCTACTCAACATTACCTCTACAACACTAAGTTTCAGCACAGAGATGGGGTCTGGAAGTTCTGCTCCATGAACCACGGGTGAGCTAGCCAAGTTCAGCACATGGTGGGTGGGGAAGCACAAATCACTCTGACAATTCACAAGCCATCAGTGTTTAAGAAAAGGCCACTGGGGGCTAGAGACAGCTCAGCGGTGAAGACCATGTGCTCTATAGCAGAGGACCCGAGTTCAGTTCCTAACATCCATAATAATACGGGCTTTAACCTCCTGTAACTGTGGCTCCAAGACAATCTGATGTCACTGGTCTCTGCAAGGAACTGCCCACATGCCCACACACAGATACACATGCATACACAGAATTAAAGTTAATAACAATTAAAATAAATAAATTCATAATTACAACTGAATAAGATATAGGTATGAATTTTTAATGCATTAAAAATGTCAATGTAAACATTTAAATAAAGTTAGTAATAAAACAAATACAATGTCAATTATTTCATATTCTTACTAGTTTTTACTCTTATATTCATTTTTATTCTAAAAGTTTTTAGAAGTTCTTGACATTATGGCATGGACATACATGGAAGAACAGTTACCGCTTTCCTGAAAGCAAGTGAGACCCTGTACTAACACCTCCCCAAAGTCCCTACATAACAGAGCATTACCTGCTTAAAAAAATTTGCCACAGTGAGGGTGGCAGGCCGAAAGCTGGTCAAATTGCAAGCATCATCGCCACTGGTTGTCCTTTCCAGAGACCGCCTACCAACAAGACTAGAGTTCCTCCTCTCTGACCAAGAACCTTTGCGTTCTGCCAAAGAAGAGGAAAGAAGACTGTCAGTTTTATTAAAAGCAAACATGAGAAATAATCCATTCATGTTAAAAGTTGTACTTTACTCAGCTGACAGGTTACTCTAGAAGGATTCACTACTGGGGAAAGGAGTAAGAAAGTGTTCCATCTGAATCATCGGCCTCACTTCTACAGTGGCCAATACGGAGTCTCTAGCATATGATGATCTAACTGTATGAACACCGATGCAGCAAGTCAGCACAAGAGAACTATGCACCACTATGAAGGACCCACCTAAGTGAACTATAACTGTCTCTCAGCCTTAGCATTTGAGCTGAAACTAATTCAAAAGACAAGGTGCAAGTTCAAAGACTTGGCATGATAATCTTCCCCTCCATGCTGCTGGAATGCAAACCTACAAATACAACATAACCCCAGTTTTGTGAACTAAAAGGACAACAATATTAAAGATTAACAGGGAAAGAAGAATTTTAGAACTATGCAAGCACTGTGGTCGAAGGACGGTTATACCATACTCTACTAGGCAAAAGCAGAATACACACTATTATCAACAAGTTGTAGGACATTCTTCAAGACGTAAGACAAGATATGAAGAGACCAAAAGGATGAAAATAAAATACTTACTAAGACTTGGATAAACTATGAATTAACAATAAAAGAATAATTAAGGAACTCACAAATATACATATGTGAAAAAGAAAACACTATTTCTAAAAAGCTACTAGGAAAGAGATGTTCCCAAAGGAAATCAGAAAGTAAGAAGTATGGAGACGCAGCACATCAAAACATGTGAGATACTGCTACAGCAGGGTTCTAGTGCAGGTGATGATGGCCAGATACTGCTACAGGCTCTGGAGGACATGATCGCCAGAAATGCTTCTAATCAAAAGAAATACCTCATCCTGACATGGCACAGTTGATAATCCCAGTGCTCACAAGACTAACGAAAGGGAACAATAAATTCAAGGCCGGTCTGTGCTAATAGCAAGACTCAAATTTAAAATAAAGAAAACAAACTCTTGAAACTGTAATTTTATCTCACACTTTAAGGAACTACATGTCTAAAGAAGCTGGGCGTGATTCCCATGTCTCCATGACAACAATGAGGATCAAGTCATGAGGATCACTATGCACTGAAACCTTTTTCAGAAAGAGAAACTAAACCCAAACAGAGTTACATAAGGACAGTTGTAGAATGGAAATAAGTAAAACAGGAACTAAAAAAATAAAGTCAACAGACTATTAAATCTGGCAAACCTTTAGCTAAACTGAAGGAAAAAACACAAAGCACTAAAATTATATTAACGAATCAAGTGGCATCACTAGATTTTACAAATAAAAATGGTTATATAATAATTTAGTATTTTCATAAACTCAAATTATCATCAATAATGAACAGATTAAACAAAATGCAGTATATAAATACAATGGGGTGTCATGACAACAAAAGGAAATCAAATACCAAAACACGCTACACACAGGTAATACCTGTGAAAACATATAAAACAAGTTTGCCACCAACACCATACACTAATTCTATTTACATTAAATGCCTGGAATAGACAAACCCATAAAGACAGAAAGTATACTAGGGTCTGTTTAGGGATGGGCTTGGGAATTTGGGGATAATAAGGAGTAATTACTAATAGGTATGAACATTTTCTAAACACTGACTTTGGCAGTACCTTTAGAGCCCCATGACCACAGCAAAAGAAAGCACTGTAGCATACACTTTAAATGGGTGACTTTATAACATGCAAATCGTATTTCAAAAAAATACACAATATTTAAATTTATTTCCCCTTCTTTTTGATTTAGGGTTAGGGGTGGGCAGAGCCTCATAAATGAAGCCTTGGCTGACCTGGAACTGAAACTGCTGCTGACTCAGCCAAGCACTGGGATTATAGGCATGTAGCTCCAGCCCCAGCTAAGGAAATCTTCTAACAAGTCGCAGGACACTGCCCAGGCTACAATAAAGGGAGCCTATATGAGGCGGAGAGATTACTGCTTTAGAACTAACATGTACAAAGTAATCTTACCTCCAGTACTGATTTCTACTTCTGTGGAGTCCCTTTCTAAACTTCCAGCACTGCTAACAATATTCATTAAATGAATCGCCGTCCAAGCAAAAGGCATGCGGTATTTCCCAAGTCTCTGGCAAAACTGGTCAGCTTGACTTTTCAGCTTCTCCAATTTTTCCTTATTCTGTAAAACATAACTATCCATGATCACACTTGAAGGTAACCACCTAAGGGCTATTTCAGACAGTACTGAGGGCAGGTTGAGTGCTCAGTTCTTAGCAAAGACAGTAAAACAAAGGCTGAGCATGCAGCTCAGAAGTGGAGTGCTTGCTTGCCCTTCATGAGCAACGATCCAGGTTCTATCCTCAATGTGAAGAGGAGAAAGTAGCAACTTTCATCAGTTAAAATACAAGGTACAACCTGAACACCACACCTCAAATCATTCTACGAATGTATGCATGGAACAGAGCACTGAAATCTGTTAATGATTACGTCACCCTGACAGAAAAGAAAGGTGAGAGGGCCAAGCACATGGATGTACTGTAAGTGATCTTTGAGGAAAGGAAGTGACACCATAGTCCGTCTTTTTAACACAAGATTTAATGCCAGAACAACTAGAAATGAAAGAGATCTAGAAGAGGTTTGTCTTTATGAGCTCCAGATAAAACCTGAGTGTTCCTTAAAAATTTCTCGGAAACTGAGGCCTTCTCAAAACTTTCTTAAAAAAAACTGCTCATACAAAGATATGAGCTCATGATAAACTTTTCTGATCTTTAATTATGTAGCTAAATTCAAGTTAAGTTGTTCTGGCGTTTCCCTGGGTATCATTTAACACATTAAATCGGTTCCGCTACATAAACTCACAAGTACACCAGTGCCTTAGTCTATTTTTTCTGTACATATTTACATTGACTGATAGATAGAAGCACACTTGATATTTAGGCGACTTTCTCTTCCTTGTTTCTTTTTGGTCAGGAGTTCATGCATCCCAGACTGTCCTCAAACTTGCTACGTATTGAAGAACGGCCTTAGACATCCATCCTACCACTTCCACCCCAAGACTATAAGCATAAGCTACATCAGTTTCATGAGGTGCTGGGGAGTGAACCTATGGCTTTGTGCATGCTGGCAAAGACCTACCAAATGAGCTATATGTGATATTCGGGTTCTTTAAGCAAGAACTTTTTTGGATGTACACTAGACACAGCAACAGATATCGGTACCATTTTGGAAGTTTTCTATATCCCCTTAGCTGTAATATTTAGGGTTTTGCCAACTTGACACAAACCAGGTTCATCTGGGAAGAGGGTACCTCTATTCAGAAAACTGCCTCCATCAGATTAGTTTGTAGTCAAGTCTGTGGGATGTTTTCTTAATTAATGACTGATGTGGGAGAGCCCAGCCCACTGCAGGCAGTGCCACCTCAGTGGTAGTCCCAGGAGGTATACGAAAGACAGAAACATGAACCTGGAACAAGCCAGTAATCAGTATTTTTCATGGTCTTCACCTTTAGGTCCCTGCCCTGATTTCCCTCAGTGATGGAGCACTGGTTAGTTTTGTGTCAACTTGCAATAAGCTAAAGTCATCAGAGACGAGAGAACCTCAATTAAAATGCCTCCATAAGAACTAGCTGTAAGGCATCTTCTTAATTAGTGATCAATGGGGGAGCGCCCAGCCCACTGTGGTTGGTACTATCCTTGTGCTGGTAGACCTGGGTTCTATAGAATGCATGCAGGCTGAGCAAGCCTCCATGTTCCTGCCCTGTTTGAGTTCCTGTCCTGACTACCTTCAGCAATGGACTACATATGTGGAAATGTAAGCCCAATAAACCCTTTCCTCCCCAAGTTGCTTTGGTCTATAGCAACAGTAATCCTAAGACAGATGGACTATGGATGTATGCAGATATGGCCGAGGATGTATAAATCGAAACGCTTTCTTCCCCAAGTTGTTTTTAGTCATGGTGTTTATCACGGGACTAGAAAGCAAACTAGGACACCAGCTGAGTCCCACGGCAGGACACTCAGCAGCACACAGCTCACTCTAAATGAAGGAAGTGACAGGTTTCAGAGTCCTGAACTCTGAGCCAGCTTCAGGATGACTTACAACATGTGTGTGTGTGGCTGGTCCACGATCACACTCCAGAGTTCGGTCCTGCAGCAGCAGTATTTTTCCTTTCTTTCTTTTATTGTTGGTCTGGACCGTTTTATCATTGCCCTGTTTCTGTCCCTGCTCCCATCCTCATGTTGTTGTAACTTAGGGACTGTTAGAAATTAGCTCAGCTACTTCCCTCCTTCACAGCGAAACAACTTAACAAGTCATAGCCTGGATATTTTATTACTGGCAGCTGCTGATGATACCACAACTACGCTCCTTTCCTAACCTCCTACTTATGATACGTATGTGTGCATGACCCTTGCCCATCTTTCTTTTTTCTCAAGATGGCAAAATCACAGTAATTTCAATGTTAGAAAGTTTTATCAACATCACTATTTTGTAAATAACAGAACTTTTAAATGATTTAGAAGTTAATTAGCTTAGTTCTCATCAAGAGAATATTTATTAAGCTCTACTTAAATTACAATTACTACTAATACTATTAGTGGGGGGCAAGTCATGGGAGGAGTGTTTCACTGTATATGTCTTCAAGTGCAGAAGAGAACATTTTGGAGTCTGGGGTCAAGTTAAGGTCACCAGGCTTTCACACACTAAGTTATCTCTCTGCCTCTCCCGCCAAAAACAACTTTTAAAGAAGTAGATGTAGGCAGAAGAGACTTTTAAGAGTAGCACAGGACTTGACACATGCTAAATGACAAAGAAAACAGGGATGAGCATGAAAGGAAAAAGAGAAAGAAATAAATTAACAGTAAAATTTTTTAAAGGACCGTACATGTTTTTATTTTTCCCAAATTACAATAGGAGTGACATGGGAAAATCAGGGCCTAACATGGTACCTTGGTGGCATCAGCTTCTTTGAAAATCATATATGGCTCTGCACACTCTCCAATGTCTCCTTGCTGTAGGACTTTTTCTAGCTGTCAGAGGCAAACACAGAAAAGTTTAGCTAGTTTTAAAAATAAATGTACTTAGTCAGAAATGCAAGGATGCTTCAATATATTAAAAATTAATATAATACAGCACACATTAATAGGATGTCAGAGGAAAGGGAAATAATGTGCAAAAAAATGGATTAAAAAATAATTCAGAATCATTTCCCTATAGAAACACTCAAAAAACTATGCATACAAGGAAACTATCTTATTCTAATAAAGCTATATATGAAAATCACACAGCTAACATTCCCAAGAGTGACTCAAAACTTTCCACTAAAATCAGCAACAATACTTTTTAGACTCTTCCCAAATTGCTTTTAGTCATGGTCAAAGCAATACAAAGCAAATCAAGACATCACATGCAGGTGCCCACGGGAGTCAGAAGGCATCAGATCCCCTGGAGCTGGAGTTACAGGTGATGCTGTGCCACCTGAAGGGATGCTGAGATCTGCATTTAGGTCCTCTGTAAGAGCATCAAGTGATCTTAACCTCTAAGGCACTTCTCTAGCCTCCCCTCATAATAATAGTCTTAAGGGACTAGACAGATTTTTTTCAATTCCCATATTTCTCTAAAATATCTTAATTTCCTATGATTTTTTAAAATTTTCTTCTGTTTTGAAATAGGGCTGGGGAACTGGCTCACTTTGTGGATGGCTATTATGTAAGCATCAAGACCTGATTTCATCACGCTGCCCCTCACAGCTCAGACAGCTGAGTACAAAAGGCAGGAAGACTGTAGGAGCTCTAGATGTGAGTCAAAGAAACAGTGTCTTCCAGACACAACAGGACTGGTGCACATGTGAACTCAGAGACTGACAGCACACACAGGGCCTACACAGGTTCAAGCCAGATGGGGTCTCAACACTGAGAGGGGGAAAAGGACAGAGTCTCACCCTTAACCAAGATGTTATCTGCAATTGATAGCTGCTGGCAAAGGGGAAATCAGTGTTCTCCAATGGAGTCTCAGCTAGGTATATGAACCACACTTCAACTCCTAACAGATTGCAAAAGTTCACCAAATTAAAATACAAGTCACAAATTTAAATGAACCAAAGTGTCCCCAGCCAATATAATAGACAAGTTATCATATATTCATACCATGAAATACTAAGAAGCAATAAAATATATTTAAAACTTGTTTCAAGCAACAATACCGACTACTGAATTATATGGAAGGGAAAAAAGTTCTTTCTCCCTTTCTTTCCCTCCCCAACTCTGCTCTCTCTCTGATCCCTTTAACTGTTCAAAAACGAGAACAGCGTTGAAGAGAAACAGAGCAGTGGATGGAATGGGGGTACTACATTACACAGACTCTGTAGTAAAGAACCTTGTAAGGAAGGGTGTTTTCTGGAATTCTTTTTTTGTTTCTTGACCTGGTTGGTCACATAAGTGTATTCATTATAGGATAATTAATCAAACTATACATTTACAACTTCCATAATTTCTTCTACAATTGTATTATATTTCGATAAAATTTTAATTTAAATAATTTTAAGTACATTTTATTAACATCACTTAAGTGTAATCAAGTTTTATTTGTCTGTGTAAGTTTCTTTCAATGTGCTTTGTGCTTTTTTTCTTCCAAATAACATTACATAGACAATAGAACTTCTTCATCTACTTAGCCACAAAACAAGCAAGCCAATAAAGAAGACCAAAAAAAAAAGGTAGGGAATTAATAATTCTTGCTGAATCAGAATCCAAATATTCCAGTCAGCAATACTGAACTAACAGTCCAATTCTTCACCCTTTGCTAAAAGATCTATAAACTTCCTTCCAGAAGTGGCCTATGAGATATACCCCAGTTGCCTGTGTTTGTGTTCTGTTATGACCTGCTTTAGCAACTGGGATGTTAGCTGCTGTGATACGGCCAAAGACTTGAAAAACAGCTCTTGCAACTGAGTCTACTCTTTAGTATGTCTACAAAGATCAAGAATTTACCGCTAAAAACGACACACAAACAGAACATCTCTATCTCCAGCCAGAGACAATTCAACTGGTTCCAGACAACGTACAGACACCAACACAATCATCTGGTTTCAGACAACCTACAGACAGACACACAAATACAACCATCTGAAAACACTAGAGCCCAGACTGGCTGACCAATGCACACATCATGATGTATAGATAAATATACAAACACCGTAACAGAATTATAAATACTTTCTATATAGTCCATGGGGATATCCTCTTTTTGTTCTTGTATAGCAACAACTACACAACACAGGTGCTAAGGAAATTTCCTCTCTAGAAATGATAATGATGGACTGAAACTAAAAATCAAACTTTACTATTCTTCTTGGGGGAAAAAAAAGAAATATCATGATGGACCACAAATAACTAAAGAAAATCTCCAAAATTAATTAATTTTCTTTAAAAGGGCTGAAGTTAAAAAGATGGCTTGGCACTTAGGAAAACATGCTGCTCCAAGAGAACCAAGGTTTGATTCCTAGCAGCCACATGACAGTTCACAATCATCAGTAACCCCAGTTCCCAGGGGATCTGACGCCCTTCTGACCTCTGCGGGCATCACAGACACATGCATGGAAAACAACCAAATACATCAAATAAGACAAAATTTAGTAATACTTTTCATTTTGGAAATTAAGAAAAATTTCTCACATACACATGTGTTTATATATACATACAAATCTACATTTGTTTATATTTTATGAGAATTATGATATACAGACTTATTTTTCACTATTCTCATGTTTGTTACATAACATCATTTTTCAAATTATGATTTTGCATATGAATTTATCATGATTTGCCTATTTCTTTGTACTGAGTGTTCACATTCAGTGTTTTTTATTGTATTCCTTAAAGCCACTTTTTATGATTTTTTAAAAATGCTGCAAGAATCCCCGGTGGCAGTAGGCAGCAGAAATGCTGTAGGTCCCAAATGGTGGTAGT
>LOJH01024043.1:0-12577 GCA_001685095.1 Ellobius talpinus | reverse complement strand
GGCCTGCAGGCATACATGGAAGGAATGCTATATACATAATAAATAAATAAATATAAAAAAAATTTTAAAAAATCCTTCTTTGAAAAAGATGCCTATTTCTGAGATCCTGTCACTGGAAAGTTCTAGACTAAGTGAGTAGCCACTCCTGGCACCGAGATAATGATCTTTGGTATCGCTTCTCTTGAAAGAGACCAGGGATCATCACAGTAATCATTAACTTCTATGGGAAAAGTTGCATGCCAACTTGCAACATACTGACACAGTGGAGACAGAGTAAAGCTATGGAAGCATAGGCCCAGAACTCGGTAGCCAACTTAAACTGGGTAAGGATGGACATCTTGAGCACCAGTAAGATAACTACACTGAACCACAGCAAAAATGCCTACGTCCGCCAGCTAACATAGTAAAGCAGCAGCACTCACTGATGCCCCAGGAGAGTGCTAGTGAAATATATTGTGTTAAACATAAAGGGAAATTAGATCTACTTATTCAACCTATTCCTTCTAAATTGAACTTTGTGGTTATATTAGATAAGAAGTGGAAGTTCTTGATAGACATAAATTGCTGAGAAAAGTTATACTTTATACATTATACATTATAAGATGTATAATATACATTATAAAATGTTATATTTTATAGAGATTTATAGATAAAATTGTATAAGTTAAATTCTCAACCTATTCCAGTATTTAAGGCTAAAGTTTTAGTCTCTGTGTGTGTGTGTGTGTGTGTTTATGTGTGCCCGCATGTGCACATGAGAAAGAGAAAGAACACAAATGTTGTTGGGTGCATTGTAGAGGTCAGAAGACAATCTCAAATGCCTTTCACCATTGAGATGGTCTTTGTTGAACACCACTGCACACAGGCTAGGGGGCCAGTGGGCTTCCTGGGATCCTCCTGTCTCAGCTGCCTGCCTCCCTAGGAGCACTAGGATTATAGTTACTTGTACTAGTGTCTAGCTCCTATGTGACTATTAAGGACTTGAACTTGGGTTCTTTTGATTGCTACTGAGTCATCTTCCCAGTTCCTAGACAAAGTTTTGTTTGTTTGTTGTGGTTCTTTGGTTTTTTTGGTGTTTTGTTTCCCCAGACAAGGTTTCTCTGTGTAACAACCTTGGCTGCCCTGGAACTAGCCCTTGTAGACCAGGCTGGCCTAGAACTCACAGAGATCTGCCTGCCTCTTCCTCCTGAGTGCTGGGATCAAAGGCGTGCGCCATATTGCCTGGCCTTGGGCAAGTTTTTAATGGATCTGTGACTGGCTGTGAATGAACTGCTGTGAGATACAATGTATTCTAGTGACTGCTGTGAGATCCAGTGTACTCTAGTGACTGCTGTGAGATCCAGTCTATTCTAGTGACTGCTGTGAGATCCAGTGTATTCTAGTGACTGCTGTGAGATCCAGTGTATTATAGTGATCTGTACTCAAAGAACCTATAGCTAACACACATAGTGATTGGAAGGGCTGTACTCGAAAATACAATTTTAGACCATTTTTTTTTCTTTTGAACAGGGTGCAAATGGTCCATACTCCCCTGACGAATGCATCTCTTTACCTGTTTATACAAGTGCCGAGAGGGATCGTGTGGTGACCAACATCGATGTTCCCTGTGGAGGCAACCAGGACCAGTGGATCCAATGTGGGGCAGCGCTGTTTCTTAAAAATCAGTAAATCTGAGGCAACACAGGACAATTTAGCAAAGTGACAGTTATGACAAAGTTTTACACAGAACATGTAGTCAGTCTGAAATGTTAGTTCAGAATATCTGTAGTTTTTCTTGTTGTTGATCTCCTTGGGTTCTTATTTTAATAAATGTGTAATACCAGCACTGTGTACCTTAAAGAGCAGGGTATTTGGTGGCATTAGCTGTTTTTATGAAAAATTTGCTTTTTCAGGAATTCAATTATTTAAGGTTTAAAGTACTATATTTAAGAAATCAATAATATTTTGGGTATTTTGTATAATTGCATCTGCTTATTTTAATCTTCTGTGGTTTTAAATATGTGTACCACTCTCCTTTTAAGCATTGAACACTGTGCAAAGGCATAATGAATGAATTATCTTAACAATTAAACATGTCATTTCATTGTATATATTACTTGACATCATCATCATTTACGCCCCAGCAATGCTTAAGCACGCATGGGCAGCCTGTTTATGGTGGTTCTCCAGTTGTTCCTACCCTTGGCAGTCTTAGATGCTTGTGTTATTGTCATATCCAAGGTTCCACAGTCTTCCTCTATGCTGTCTGTCTATCCAGTGTTTTTTGTGCCTTCCTCTTCACCTTATCCCATGCACTCCTCCACACAGTGCTATTTTGGGGTATCTGCTGTCATTCATTCTCATAACATGACCAAAGTATCTCAAGTGCTGTTGCCGTATCCTGTAGTTCACTTCCTTCTGTAGGTGGAGATGTTTCTTAATGTTATCGTTGCCTGTCTCTTCTTGTGATGCCTAGAATCCTTCTGAGACATGGCATCTCAAACGCAATCAGCCTCTGTTCTGAGAAGCGTTTCATTGTCCAGGTTTCAGAGTTGTAAAGAAGGCAGCTCAAGACAAGCGTCTTATATACTGTAACTTTGTTGTTTTTGTTATGTCTCTTGCTGACCAAACCTTTCCTAGTGCCTGGAACTCAGCCCTCACTATCCCTATCCACTCTTGACATCTGAAATAGTTCCCTCCTTTGAACTGAGGTTTCCTCCCAGAGAGACAAAGCTGACTGTTTGCTTGAGGTTCTGATTCTTTATTATAATGTTAAAATTCTTGTACGCCTTTCCCATGTGTTCTATCTCAGTCTTCTCAATGTTTGCTTTCATAGAAGGTTTTCATTGACTTCCATCACTCTGTTTACCATGGCCTTTGGACTCATTTGGACTTTCAACAAGTAGTGCTATATTGTCAGTGAAACACAAGTTATTGATTCGTGCATACCTACCTGCATGCCTATCTGCTTATCCTCCAGGGCTGTTGCTATTGTTAATTCCAGAAATATATTAAAGAGCAGCGGTGAGAGGACACATCCCTGCATTACTCCTACGACTGTCTTAAACTCATCACTTAGTTCTCCACAGACTTTGACTGATGCAAAGGTGTCTTTATAGGCATTATCTAGTATTCTTGGGAGTTTCTCTGGGTGCCTGTAGAACCTCATTGTTTCCCAAATTCCTTTCCTCCAGATGCTATCAAATGCCTTCTTGAAGTCAATGTAACAAACATGTAAGTCTTTTCCAAATTCTTCATATTTTCTTCCAGTTGACTCAAAGTGAAGATCTGATCAATTGTGCTCTTGTTAGCCCTGAATCCACACTGGGCCTTTGCTAAGTTTCCTCGGTTCAGCCCTTGCTCCTTTGCAGGATAATGGAGGAGACTTGCTGCTATGGCACAACAAACTAATGCTCCTGTAATTTGCTTCCATTCTGTGGGAATCACTTTGTGTTCCCATATCTATCTGAAGAGTCTGAGAAGTGCCTCACGCCATGATCCTTTTGTAGCCACCTCCAGCTCCTCCACTGTGATGTTAGATCTGAGTTTTGAAGAATAAAGATTCAAAATACATTTTGTTTGGAATGCTTACACATGCACACACACGTAGGAGTTATGGGCAGAAATTGAAGTTTGACTCTAAGTTAAATGTTAAGAATTGCTTGGATTTGATTTTGAGACTTTCTCCTCTAATTCCCAAAGAGAGATGGAGACTCATCCAGGAAAGCACAGAACTCACTGCGCTTACCTGCACCAGGTACTTCCATTTTATGTCCATGCACTCATTTCCGTTTTACAAAGGTGAAAGTGTGAGTAGATTATTTGCTGTTCATTTGAGAAGGTGTGAACACATGGAGTCCCTTTGGGAAAGAGAGCACAAGAGAGGCAAGACTGCAGCAGCACTTTGCAACACATGGTTTGTGTTTTTTAAGAAGATCACTGGGTACTGTGGAACATGCCATTAATCATTAAGGCTGAGTTGGGAGGATCAGTTTCAAGGCTAGCCTAGGCTACAAGGAGAGAGCCTATATCAACAGGTTGTCTGCCTCACCTTAGTTTTAATTACATATGTGTTTGTATCACTGTCCTATCTTGGAGTTTATGCATTTGTGGACTCATTGGCTACTGTTTTTAGACAACTCAATCACCAAATTTGTTTCAAAATAATTTTAGACAGCTCTCCTAAATCACAGCCTCAAAAGGTTGAGTTTATTGAGTAAGGTAGTTGAGATGACTAGTCAGACAAAGAATTCCAAAAATACTCCAGCAAAGGCAGAGAGAGTCCCTGGAGAGCATCCTGGGGCCACAGCAAAGGCAGAGAGCATCCTGGGGCCACATTTTCAAGAAGGGAACAGTTGTGTGTACTTCTGGAGTTAAAACCTTTTGCTGCTTTCTAACTGCTCTGCTGTTTGTTATGAATCTGGGTTCTCTAACATGTCAGCTTTAAAAGAAAAGCATGTGGAGCATTGTGAAGAGGTGAATTTCCTTACAAGAGTCGGGACCTCTGTGGCATTAAATAGAAGTAGCCCAATTAGGCTTCAAACACTCAGGGACATCTAAAGTTCATACAGATGTTGAAACTGAAATTTTCTTACTGAGAACTAAATGTATTCCAATAATTATTTGGTGGAAGGACAAAAAGTAAACCCAAGTAGGGGGGCAGGAAACCAAGGAAGCCTATTGAGAACAACTATCTGGACCTACACTGGTACTTCTTTGCACATAGATAAAATTGTCAGAAAACCAACCACTGGCCAAAATATTATTCTCCAGTCATTTATTAGTGCTGGTTATGTGATGTCTAAATGTATTAAATATGTCAAAGTCCCGCACTATGAGCCGGGCAGTGGCACACACTTACAGTCATAGCATTTAGAGGTTAAGAGTAAGGTTCCAGATTCAAGACTAACATAGGCTCCACAGTGAAACTTTACCAAAAGTAAATTAAATAAAAGGTTGATAAGTTTCAGACTAATCTTTAATGTGTCTCTTTTCTTAGAAGTGGATCTCTTAATGGTTAGAAAAAAGAATGCAAGTTGGGAACTGGGGAGATGGCCTTGTCAGAATAGTGCCACACAAGTATTAGGATATAAGTCCAATCCCCTAGCACCCATGTAAAATTCAGGCACAGCCATGTTTGCCTGTAATCCCAGCATGGGACTTCAGAAGCAGGAGGACCTCTGGGGCATACTGGCTGCCCAGTCTATCTCAATCAGGGAGCTCTGGTTCAATGACAGTCCTTCATCTCAATAAAGTGAAGAGAGAATTCTCTGGAGCCCAAGGAGTCTGAGAGACCCATGGAGGCTTCATGGGGTGACTTGGCAGCAGGCGATGTTGATGAGCCCGCAGAGTGCACAATATCTGTGAAACAACAGAAAAATCTGAGTTTTGTGGGAAGATGCTTTTAAAAAGTAGTTTCATAGAATTGGAAAAAAAGATGGTGGAATGGAGCAGTGAGCAAAGCTAGTGACGTGGTGACCGGTGTGGGAGTGCAGCCGCAGCTAACAGACATGGTGCATGTCCTCACACACTGGCCCTGTCTCTGCCTGCTAGGCCTGTGTCAGCACTCCGCCTGCTGCAGTGGCCGTGACTGCTGCTGCTCCTGCTGCTGCTGCTCCTGCTGCCCCTGCTGCCGCTGCTGCTGCTCCTGCTGCTGCTGCTCCTTCTGCTCCTGCTGCTGCTGCTGCTGCTCCTGCTGCCCCTGCTGCTGCTGCTGCTCCTGCTGCTCCTGCTGCTGCTGCTCCTTCTGCTCCTGCTGCCCCTGATGTTGTTCCTGCTGCCCCTGATGTTGTTCCTGCTGCCCCTGCTGCTGTTGCTACTCGTGCTGCTCCTGCTGATGCTATTTCACTGTTTGCCCTGCCAAGGAGAGGAGAGTACAAGGCTGTAATGCAGTTGGCAGGCTGCAAGAAGGACCAGTGTCAAGGGCTGAGTGATATACAGTGGCCTGGAGCTCATGTAGGTATACACACACACATGCTGCCCAACCACAGGATTGCCATGACTGAACAAGATACCTGAGATGAAGAATGGTTTATTTTCTGGATTAAGTCTCCCCAAAATACTTCTTTGTTATCGCTGGAGGCCATGTTGGTGTCCACGGTCTGTGCTGCTACCATTTTGATGACCATAGTCACTGCTGCTGCCACTGGCAGCGGTGTTTATGTTTAAGGCCCATGATGCTGTCAGGGACCAGGATGATTTCTGTGATCTAAGATACCACTAGAAACTGTTGTGGGGTATCACCAGAGAAGACTGTTTGGACAGTTTAAGCCAATAGAAATTTTTATTATCCAGCAACTACACAGGGTATTTGGGATCCCAGGGTAGCCCTGAGACTTTCTCAGGGTAAGCTTTTAAGCACAAAAAGCATGCCTGGGTTGACATACTTCAATTAACAAGAACAGTTATCCAGAAGTGGAACTGCAGAAGCCACAGAGCAAGGTTAGGACATTTAGAGACTTTCCTAGAACTATATGGATTTTGATGGAGGCCTTTGTTTTTGGCAGGTGGTGCTGTCTATGTACTGAATTTTGCAGCCTGAATGGCACTTCCTTCATGGAGTCAGTTGTATTAAGGTCTCAGGGCCTACAAAGGTCTGAGACCCTGTTGCAAAACCATGTTGAAGTCTATGACCTGTGCTGCTGCCAATTGCTATGGGCAGGGAACCTGCTTTGCCGTGATGACGTCAGGCTCATCCTGAGAGGGAGAGACATGGGAGGCTTCTGTCACGACCCCCTCCCCCAAAGACAAAGTCCACACAAGAGACCATTGAGAGAGTCCTTAAAAACTGAGATAAAGATGCTGAAGTGTGGCTCTTTGCAGTTGAGGTTGGCTTCTGGTGGGGTTGGGGGTAGGACTCAGTTTTCTTTAAGGGGATGGCCTTTGGGAGTTTGACCATGTTCCAATGAGTATATGGGAAACACAATGGAACTTGGTGATTTTTTTTTTGGTTTGGGTGGGAGGGTGAACCTGAGGAAGTGAGGGGAGTGTGATGGGGTGCATTGTACAAAATTCCCAAATTAATAAAAGTACTGTGTTGGGAAAAATAAGAAATGTTTATTAAAGTTAAGGTAGAGAGAGATTACAGAAGAAATTAGACGTCAATCCGTGGCCTGCACATACACATACATGTGCCATACCTGCACATACATATCCACATATACATGTTCACAGACACAGGAAAATTTGGAAGTTCTAATAAAAGATCAGAAGGCAATGAAAATATCAACATAAACCATCTGGAAATAATAATGGAATCCAATTATTGCCTAATGCAAATTTTTATTATTAAAGTCATTGACATATATTTTAGAAGTTAGCTTATTATTTAACCATAGATAATTCTGTTCCCAGTAGAATCCTTAGCAAGATTGTCTTACAGTTCTCAAGGTTGGAGGCGTGCATTTAAAAAGCACAAGTCTATGGGTTATAAGTCATTACTTGCCTCAAATTTTATCCCCTAGCTCCTGCACAGCAACATTGAACTTACTGACTGAGCATGTTCAAAATAGGAACTCCAACACTGCAGCCCTACCCTCTAGAGGTGGTTCCTGTGGTTCCCTTTTGAACAAAAGAATATGAACACGAGATCCTTGGCCCCTCCAGACCTGCCTTAAAGATCCCGGTCCACGGGACAGCTTCTTTTTGCTTTCTCTCTCTCTTTAATCCTCTTTTTAGAACAAGCACTGCCACTGTGGATTTGAGACTGGGGTTTTGTACCCCAGGGGCCCCTGTGGTCTCATTTGTGCTACAGGGATTTTGCAACCTTGAATGGACTGAAGGACACACGCTAGTGAGCTGATGATGTGAACAGGACTAAGTCCCTCCCTCCAAAAGCAGGGGCTAGACCCAAATATTCAAATAAGACCAGGAACATAAGTTAGTGTCACTATGAGCCTATAGCTTCTGATTGGTGAGGTTTCACTTTGCAGGGGCAGGGAGAATAACGAAATGGTCTTTCTAAAATGACCCTGCTACCGAAGTTAATTTACATACTTTTCATCATCTCAGATGTGGGCTCGTTGGCCTTTGTGCATAGCAAGCATTTGCTAGGTGTCAAGGCAGAAGTAAGATAACAGTTAGATGTGTTAGGATTCACCTGCCATCCTAGTACAAGGGAGTGGAGGAGGAGGACCAGGAGTTCAAAACCACCCTTGGATAATAGCAAGTTTAAGGCTACATGACATCATGTTTCAAAGGAACAAAACCCAAAACAGTGGCATTTCTACTACACATGTAGTTGCATTTCAGGTACAGCTGCAACTTCAAAGTTCAGTATAATAATGAGAAAAGTGTACGGTGACAAGAGTCCACTCCAGGCTTGGGACAAAAATGCCCCGGCTACCAGTCATAGACCTATGAACCCACAAGTTGCCTTTTGCCACGGTGTCTGGTTTCTGAGCTGTTCATTTGTGTGAATACTTCTCACTTTAAACTGTGATGTGAAGATCAAGAGAAATGCCATCTGATAGCCTCATATGATCTCATCCTTGTATTCTAAGGTGCGGTGTGTCACCTTGAGAGAAGACATGAATTGCAATGCTGCTTTAAAGAGCGCTTAAATCAGTTCTACAGTATGAATGTGCTGTGCAGAAATAACATAAGCTGAGATTTGACACTGATACCCTCAAGCTTTGTTCTTGCGGTATCAACCATGGTTGTGCTTCTAGGTTAAATATGCACTTGGTTTCCAGGAAGTGAACTGTAACTTAACAGGACCACTGCTTCCATGTGCTTTTCATGGCCAACAGACTGTGTATGCCAACAACCAAGGCTGATACACAGGGTATCCATCATTTCCCTGCATGACTGACTGAGCCTATGTATCATGCTTCATTATCATACCCATTGCATTGATGAACAACTACAGCTATGTGACTTTCTTAGGTAGTAAACATAACCACACCCCAGAAAAAGCTGGCTACATCCCTCAGCATAAATCATGCTGAAAGGAATAAGCAGAGACACTGCAGAACCACATGCTAACCAACTCATCCCGACAAATGTCTACTCCAGAAGAGCTTCTGACGAGGATAAAATGAACTGATCATGCCTGTCAAAATGCCTGTTGCATATTTCCACTGAAGAGTCACCTGATAAAATCCAGGAGGAGAAAATAGGGGCATTCCTTGATGGACTTAGCTCTTGGAAATGCCAACTAAGGTGTCCCTTGCTCCCAGCGCTGCTGGGGCTTGCACAGCACTGTTCAGGGGACCCCTGCAGGTCTCAGACACTCTAGCTTGCATCAAAGAAATGATTAAATCAAAACCACTTTCGCCTTTCTCATTCTTGTAAAGAGCACTGAAATATTTCAGACGTGTGTGTGTGTGTGTGTGTGCGCGCGTGCGCACGTGCAGCATAAAAATTCTAGGATGTCTTTTCCCTTCCGGTGTTGCTGTATGAGCTTCCATATGACTTTTGGGTACCACCACCACTGCCCCGACAATGTGACTTTATGTAATTCCCACAGTGCCTGTACTTTTATATATTACATGACAGTTAAAAGATGTCCAGACAGCTGGCACATACTTCTGGATGTGTTTGCAAGAACATGTCAAGAAGAAATTTTTTTTTAATCAGAAGACTGAGTAAGAAGATCGCCCTTTACCAAAAGTGGGTAGAGGGGGCTTTGTCTGGTGTGTTGAGGGCAGGATTGAACCAAATAGCAGAGAAGGGTGAGTTTTCCTACCTGAGCTGTATCGTTGGCTCCTGCTCCAAGACACTGGTATGCCCTGATTCTCCTGTCTCTGGGCTCCAGAACAAAGTAGTTCATCCCTCATCTCCCAAACCTCCAATGTTGCTTCAGACAGAACCCACCGACAGCTTTTCCTTTTCTCTGCTTGCAGACAGCATACTGTGGGACTCATTGGTCTCTATTTTCACTGTCAGATGCCATAATTTGTTATGTATCTGTACATGATAGTGGCTCTGCTTCTCAAGAGACCCCTAACACACCACAGGGGTTCTCGTGGGCTTTATGAATATGTGTGGAATTCCTTTATTATTTACTTTTCTTGTTTACTTGACAAAAATGTGACCAAAGCACCTCTGGGATATATATATATATGCAAACCACATGTGCATTCATATATCTTTATATACAAATTTTTATATAAAAATGTAATTTGGGACTCTAAAGGTTTCTTAGTGGTTATAGCCATTCTCCCAAAGGACCCAGTTTTAATTCCCAGTACCCATACAGCAGCTCAAAGCCATCAATACTTCCAGTTCCAGGGGACCTGATGACCTCTCCTGCCTTCCAGGGGCACAAGACATGTATGTGGTACACAGACTAGCATGCATGCAAAACACTCATATTCATAAAATAAAAAAAATCACAATCCTATAATTTGATTACTCATGCAGCTACCTGTTTCATTTCTTTCAAATGAATCATGATATAATCATTTTGGAAGCTCACAACAATAGTTTGTTAAAATAAGGTCAGTTGATCTTGCAACTCTACTCTTAGGCCTATGTTCAAGATGTGGAAAAAATCCATAAAAATTTACACAAATATCCAGAGAAGTATGATTCATTTTTAACATAATTTTTATTGATTCTTTGGGAATTTCACATCATGCACCCCAATCCCACTTGTCTCCCAGTTCCTCTGTATCCACCCCTTACTCTTGTAGTGCCTCCCCAAAGGAAAGCTAAAAAAATAACATAAAACAAACAAAAGAAAACAACAAAACACTTCTCTCCTCCATCTTTCCCACTTTCCCATCATCTCCTCATTCATCTTAGCAGCATTAGGAGCTGCTGTGTATCATACAGTACACTCTTTTGTCCAAACAGCTTTACTTGAAAAGGTTCTTTGTGAAATGTGTTGTTGGTCAGGTTCATGGCTTGCTTCTGGTATACCAACAATACTGAACTCTCACTGAGACTCCTCTCAGATATCCTGCTGTTGCCCTGGGTCATGGAGATCACAGTACCAGTCCCTTCACACATTCCAGCAGGTCATAGATGGGGTAGAGACTGGGGTGTGACAACTCAAAGCCTTGGATATGTGCCTGTTAGCTAAGTTACTCAGTCTGGACTGCTGGGATGACTCCCCTCAGGTTAGGGCCTAAGCCATCTTTCCCACACCTGTGGTAAGGGGTGGGGCCAGCTTTCCCAAATGTAGGGGACTAACTTTTCTATGGGGCTGGCTTTCCCATGCTAGAGTCATGGGGTCTGTTAACCCAGGGTCAGTGAGGGGTGAAGTTAGCTATCCCATATGGGAGGACAGCTCTCCCAGGGCCAGTGACGGACAGGGACAGCTCAGCTTGGCCATCATACTTGGACACATGGTTTAACACATGGTTCAACATATGGTTTACGTGGGTCCCTGTGGTAACACAGGCAATGGATATCAACACAGACCCCATATGAAGCAGAACTATGGACCTAGGCATGGCTCTCAGTAGCATTCCAAGGCCTAGATATCACCACGGTCCTATATACCTGCACAGGCCACTCACATTGGCATCACCCTGGCTGCAAAATAGTCCTTACACAACAACATGGCCCCAGGTGGTAGCCCAGACCTTGGCCATCAGCACAACCTTCAATGGTATCTAAAACAATGGGCTACAGACCCAGACACGACCCAAGGCTGCAGCTCAAACTCAGGTGTCACCATGGCCTTGGAGGCTGTGCACTGTGTCTCCAGTGACAGTATGACCTTCAAACACTAACATGGCCTCAGGTGTTCACCAAGCCCCCAGCTGTTTTGCACAGCCTTTGGTGGTAACAGGAACCATGGACACCAGCACAGACCCTGGTTTTGGTAGGACCATGGACCAGACATGGTCCTCCACTGCAGCTCAAGTCTGGACATCTCCATAGTACCAGGTCGCAGCCCAGGCCACTCAGATTGGGATGGTTCCTATGGTGGCATGGCTCTCAGGCACCAACGTGGCCACATGTGGTGGTCCAGACCCTGAGCATCCTCATGGCTTTTGATGGTAACAGGAGCCATGAACATCAACACAGACCACGATGCAGGCTGCAGCAGTGCCCTGTATCCAGACATGGCCCTTGGCAGCAGTCTAGGAGCATATGTCACCGTGGGCCAAGGTGACAAGCAGACCTCCCATCTCAGCCCATGCTTCACCACTGTACTGTGCCTCCTGTACAGCATGGGATGGTCTGCGAGTCGGGCAAGGGACTGGAGATTGAAACACACACACACACACACACACACATACACACACACACAGAGAGAGAAGAATCCTTGAAACAAGAATGCCAATTTTTTAAATTAATACATGTGATTTTTTATTTTTAAATTAAATTTTAAACAGATATCACTACGCTGATATTCACATATACAGACTTCTAAAATCATACAGACTTCAATTCTTTTTCTTCTTTTTTTTTAGGTAGAGCCCTCAGGGAGCTGATGGGTCTTATTTCTACTTCTCAGATTTTTTTATTGGTTTTATTGAGCTCTACATTTTTCTCTACTCCCCTCCCTGCCTCTCCGTTCCCCTTCAACCCTCTCCCAAGGTTCCCATGCTCCCAATTTACTCAGGAAATCTTGTCTTTGTCTACGTCCCATGTAGATTAGATCTATGTATGTCTCTCTTAGGGTCCTCATTGTTGTCGA
>LOJH01024041.1:4807-19268 GCA_001685095.1 Ellobius talpinus | reverse complement strand
CCAGCAAAAATCATTTGGATTCTGCATTGACAGACTGAGAATTAATATGTAATATAGTCAGTAAACATAACAGCATTGTTTTTCGGGTCAGTAGCATAGTATATTTATCGTCTCCCCAAGGTCTTGGCTTTAATGAGTTAAAATCTTGGTGTCTCCCTAAGTCATCAGCTTATTCTTCTTCTTGAGACATCTTTTCTTGATGGGTTTGTCATCAGGCTTCAGACACTCCATTTGTCCAGTGGTTTCGGGGATGCTATCCTGGTCAGGCGCATGATAGCAGGAGCCATCTGGGACTTTGTTCATTTCATGCAGATAAGCATATCCTCATCCTGACTTAGAAGAACATCTGGGGCTTTTCATTGACTAGTTTATCTAAGCCTTTTCATTTAACATAAACTTTTGGCTGTGTCTCCTTTGGGCAAAAATGGTTGCTTTGGAGCAGCAGAAAATAAACATAAATAAATAAATTCAGAAGCACTATCCTTCAAAGTGAAAAAAATGTAATCAGGGCTAATATAGCATAGTATGTGATTTAGATGAGTATATATGGCACTTTTATTTTTGAAATTTGTCATTTAATTATTTGATCATGTCATTTTACAATAGCTTGACCCTGTGGATTGTAAAGGATATCAGTAATATGATTAATATTCCATAAATTGCAAACATCCCTAAAGTGTTTGCTAGTGTAAGCAGGACAGTTGTCAATTTTTCATGGTAATGGGAATCTAGAGAAGATGTGTGTAATAAATGAGTCATTGCATCTGAGGTGGTTCACCTCCATGAGTGGAAGCGACAGTCATATTAGAAAAAGTGTCAACTGTTACATGAACATATTTTAAATGTCCAAATTCCGAGATATAAGTAAAATCTATTCATCAAATTGCATTAGATTTTAACCCTCAAGGATCAATCCCCTTTAAAGGACATCTTTATAATAAGAGCTTATCTGTAGATTCTGAGTAACATGTGAATGCTAACTGCCAATTATTAGCAGTGTGAAACAAATAATCAACCTCCATTTTGCCTAATGACGTAATGAGTTCTATAGTCTCTAGTGCTGCCCTTTTCTTACCTCTATTAATTAAAACTTCAGTAAGTGTTTTGGTCATAAGCTACTGTTTTATTCCTTTAGCAGCCATATTAATTATATTTTAACAGCTTATTATTCATCAGTTATAATTAACTTAGGCACAGATTTTGATCCCCTTCAACCAGCAACTTCAAAATTCAAATGAAAACTAGATTTGTCCTTATTTTTGATGGCAAATCTGACCCTACTCAAACTCGCCTGGCTGGCTTAGAGGAGATGTTTCAGTCAATGTGGATACTCTCCCCATGTGGTTGAGAGAGCAAACAGTGACCTACTGCCTCCTTCCAATACTGCATCATACCCGTAACACGTCCCTATGGAGGTCTGATAAGTATGCCTTATGAAGTACGTCCAGTTCTTAGAAATTCGGACATAGAAATGGTGCTATCTTCATCTGTCTCTCCCTCAGAGCCTCCGACCCAGTAGGAAAGAGTTTCCCCAGAGAATGGCTTTTAAACTTTTTTTCTATGACTACTCCAAGAAGTACACTCTGTGTCTTGATATGTTACAACACGTTGAGTTTTAATGTTTTCGAAAATATGCAATTATAAGGACCTGAATTTGGATCTCCAGTAACCTCATGGAAGCTGGGAACAGCAGTACACATCTGTCACCCCAGTGCTGGTGGCCTGGTGGACAGGGTGGAGATGGGTGGATCCTGAAGACTTGGTTACCAGGGAGTGTAGCTAAAAAGCCAGCTCTAGACTAAGTGAGAGACCCTGTCTCAAAAAAGAGAAGGTGTGGCATGGTATAGGAAACATTTGTTGTGCCTCTGACTACTACCTGCACAAACACTACACCACACACACACACACACACGCATGCACACACACATGCACACATATGCACACACTTCCTGTACCTTTTAAGCATTTCTCTCCCTCTCAGTCTCTCCTGCTTGGAAAAAGTGTCTTCCTCCACACTGTCAGTGCCAGGTCTGCCAAAATTCTTGTGATGTGGCAGACATTCACACACACTTGTTGACTTAATTCAGCAGGAATCGGGTTCAGTTTGAGGTCTTATATTCCAGGGCTCATGCTGACTGCTTTATTCTTTGTTATGTTTGAGTCACACACAAAGACTCTGCTTTTCTGGCCAGCGTTTCTGAGGAGAATAAATGTCTTCCTCCGCTACTGTCCCCCACTGTGTATTTCAACAAAATTAATTTGATCTTTCCAAAGATAGTCAGTGCACTAATCCATGAAAAGCGGAATATCTGTGATGACAATGTGTTCATTACTGGTGTGGTTGAGCAATTGAGATATCTTATTTTTCATTTCCCTTTCAGTATTTTGTTCTCTGTGCGTGGATGTTTGGCCTGCGTGTACATCTGTGCACCTGTGCATACCTGGTATGCACAGAGACTAGAAAAATGAAGCAGATCCCCTGAAACTGGAGTTGCAGGAGGTTGTGAGCCACCTCCTGGGAATCAACCCACATCCCTGGCAAGAGCAGTCAGTGCCTTTAATGCTGCACCACCTCTCCAACCCTAAACCTGATATTTCTGGTTACCATCAGCATTGCCCTTATAAGCCTCCCTCCAATGGCCCCAGCATCTTCACCGGTTAGAGAGTGTAGCCACTGACCAATGATGTCAAAAGCCTCCAGGGAGGAGACAGTTCAGAGAGGCTGCAAGGTTAGATGGAGGATATAGGTGTGGAGGGAGGGCTGGGATAGGGCCTAGGGAGCTAGAAAGGACTCTGGGCTGATGATGCTGGGCCCAGGGGATGGTTCAGGATCTTACCAATCGAGGCACAGGGCAAAGGGAGTGAGTGACACTCTTACTGCTTCAGGACTCTGTCTTATTTCTTTCCTCTGTTTGAGTTTGCCAGCGGCAGTAGTGTGCTGGTAAATGTGCAGCTGCTGGTCCCACACAGAAACATACTTGCTTTGCAGCATTTGCCAGTCCCCACGCTGTGCTTGCTGCTCCCACAGGGCTCATGTGAAGCCGGCAATGGTCTAGGGCCATGTTCTCAGGGGCCATTGAGAGGACAAGCGCTGGTGTCAGGTAGCTGCAGCACACTCCAGGAGAGTAGCACACGCAAAGACTAGCATGTGGCAGTGTCCTGAGCACTGCATCTGCCACCCCACTGCTGTGAGTCCCTCGATGCAGGCAAAGGAACGGGCTCCTTTAAACAGACTCTTCCTAAATGACACGTAACAACCCATCCGCACACTGATGTGAGAATAGCGTGTCTTTCCGGTGGAACTGTGACAGCAAGCTAAGAGGATTGAAATGCTTAAGCAGCATGTTAGCTTTATAGTATACAAACCCAGGAACTAACTAGGGAGTGGAGGTGGGTGGAGCACAAATGATTCCCTGTGATAATTAGAACCCCGAGCTTGACTGTTTTCTCAATAGGAGAAAAGGACTTTGTTTCAGGTTCACAGAAACAAAGCAATCCTTGCTTTTTAAAAGTGAATCATTAACTATAGAAGCCCTTGACTTGAATACTGAAAGGAACTGTAAATCCAGTTTAAGAATTTCCCCATTCACATCAAATGTGATATTCTGCTACATGTGACTTAGCTATCTGTGGGGATATGAATAGTAAATTAAAAAACAGAAAGTAAGTGTGTGTGTGTGTGTGTGTGTGTGTGTGTGTGTGTGTGTGTGTGCAGGAGCAGGAATCAGGTTTGGAAGTTTTTGTAATCATATCTGTATTCATTTCATTGCTTTTGATGTCACTGAAAGCCACTCAGTGATGGCACATTTCATACAGAGTCCTATTTAGGGTAAACAACAGTAACAATTCATAGTGTGTGAGCTTCAGAAACCACCAGAAAACTCCATGAAAGCATTTTGATAGCTCTTGTTTGTTTAATGGATGGCCATGTGGTGTTTTAATTGTGTTACCACAATTCGCTTGTAGTTGACCTTTCTGCTAACTCTGCACCAGAGGATTTGCTCCCCCGAGAAGAGCTGTGTGGAACAGAATTGATCTCTGCGGGTTTCTTTTCTGTGTTGGGGATAGAACCCAGGGTGTGGCACAGTGTTCAGTAAGTCCTCTACAGGGAGCCACAGCCTTGCCCTGACCATCTCTGTAGAGTGCCCTTACTTACATGGATGCTGAAATGCCACCTTTCTTTTGTCTGTCCCACTCTCGCCTACATTTTCTTCTTTATTTTGAGTTTTCATAGCCAAAAGGACATTTTAGAGTTGAGAAGACCTTAAAACGTCATTTCTATGAGGTAGGGAAAGTAAAGCTTATGAGCACTACCCATCTTAGCTTTCTCTGGTGGACTGGAGAGTGGAATCTGATTAGAAAGTATGTCAGACCAAATGCCATCATGGGCAGCAGGCTATAAGTTGGCCATTAACCTTCCAAATCAAAGTAACTGTCTTCCAGATGTGGTCTACACAGGGAATTTTCAGCAGTAGAAATAACATAGCATGTTAAAGACATGCCTTCAAAAAAAAACCTCAGATGAGGGTCTCACTGCGTACTTTTAACAGCCCTACATACATATCATGATATAGATCAGCCTGGCCACGAATTCACAGAGATCCCTCTGTCTCTGCCTCCAGAGTGTTTGGATTGAAGGCGGGCACCACCACACACAGCCTGAAGATAGCTTTCTCTATTCAGAACAGGCTCAACAGGCTTAAGGTCTTAGAAGACTCACTTGTCACTCCATCTAGCCTGTTTGCCATGGATGTCTAAATGCGTTTTTATTTGTGAGGCATATCCAGATTCATAGATGTAGGCCTTGGCCTCTCATATATTTGCCTTCGCTGATGGTTTTTAGGATGTTTTCTTAATATGCTATAATTTAATCTGCCCTACTGTTTTTCAGAGGCATCATTCTCTATGAAGAAATGAGATCACTGCGATCCTAAAATGAGTGAAAAGGAAATACTTTTTGCTATTTAAGATGATGAACTAAATGGAGATTTTCATATGTGATATGTGTCCCTGGCATGTACCCTGGAAAACACATGATTTAAGCTAACATTTTCTTGACAAATGCACATTAATCTCACTGATTTATGTAAGCATGTGTTTGTTATATGCAAACACCACATGGTTTTATAAGGAGATTGAACACTCAAGGATTTGGATACTCACAGCATCCAGTGGAACATGGGGCAGTCTCCTGTGCCAATCAAGGGATGACTGCTTGAATCACATATACCATTATGCAAGGTGCAAATCCGTCTGCCTACCTTTTGCTTCATGTTTTGCCCTCTCTGGCAAATGTCTTCAAAGACCTAATCTGCCTTTGAAAATTCCACTTTCGATGACTCCACCGAACATCACACTTGCTCCATTGACAGTGTCTTGACTTCTCTGCCTGTAACGCATTGACCCGTTGGATCCCTCGTCATTTTGTTAGTTCTCCTAACGCGCTTTCTCCTACACATTTTGGTGATGAGAACACAGTGGGATGTGTTCCTAGTCTAGTGTGTGACATGCCTACGTAGTGATGGGAGTATGTTGCTCTTAATCCTTCATTGCACTAGAAGGGCCGGCCTGGTCTGTGTCATGTGCCATACAGCGTGGCAAGTCTGCCAGTGAGTCTTGACCTCGTTTTTTTTTTTTNTTACTGAGTGGTGTGGGTTTTTCTAGACACATTCTGGCTGACACATATGCTGACCAGCTGAGCCAGCATCTCAGTGTGCCACCTTCTAGTCCTGTCTTCATTGCCCTTGGACATGTCCCAAGGTCATAGCATCTGGATGGCCCTCCCAGATTCTTCCTCCTCTTCCAATTGAAGCCCCTTCTTCTCAAACCTACAGCCTATCTGTTTCAGAATCTCAGTTATGACCACACAGCCCATGTATGCGTAAAGAGTATTAAATACAAGTTAATGTTGCTCTCTCAAAATACAAGACTTTTGTGAAAAGGAATTTTATATTTTACAAAACAAAATCCACATTATTTGATACATATGTACCCATCTTTATTTTTCTGAAGTCATGACCTAGTTAGTATCTCATTTCACTGAACTCTGATAAGGAAGGCAAGTGGTGTAATGTTTTTGGCACAGAAAGAGAGTGGGGAATTGTGGGAATTTGTAAAGCAGCTGCCCCTTATCAGGCTTGGGCTTGACCCCAATCTCCTTCTCAGCTGAACATCATTTCTCAATGATTACACAAAAAATAAACACACTAGATCAACCTTTCTTGGAGCAATGTGGAAAACAAAACTCGGTTAAGCACAAAAATAATTACAAGATTTTGGGTTAGAAGATTCTTGGAGTGTTTTTTTTCTTTCATTTTCTTGCTGGCTTTGACCTATATTTCCATTACACTGTCTTCTACCAGTTACTACATATTGGTTTTAACTGGCTTCATCCAGATGACTAACAAAGGCATCGTAGTGCACATGTGTAACAGTGTGATTTATTGCATGCCTGGAGTGTTCCCTTTGGGTTGATTACACCACCAAAGTTCCTTGTTCTTTGTGGCTCTAAAACCCTCAGGAAGGTCTGGGATCTGCATACATCTAGTAGATTTGAGAAGACTCTGGAGTCAGTGAAGAACTTTCTGATAACCATTAGGCAGAAATAGGCATCTCTGATTTTAAATCACTAAGAGACTGAAGTATGCAATAAGATGTTTAACCATACATATGTGAGATAACTTCCTTCCATCTTCTTCCCTCCATAGCTTGAAGGGAGCTGATGCTGGCAATGGCATCAGGGTGTTTGTGCCTGATGTCGGGATGTTCATTGCAAGCCTGACCATCTGGCTGGTCTGCAGAAACATCGTTAAGAAACCAGACACGGAAGAAGTAGCCCAATTTAATTCTGACTGTGAAAATGGAGAATTGGTAAGTGTGACTATCTGCATCTTTCTTCTTCAATCCCCAGGGCCTTCCCTCTGAGACTGTGTGGAGTTCAGAGTCCCAGAGTCCGTATGCAGAGCATTGTGGGGCTCTATGCACATGAGGCACAAGTCAGCACTGTCGTTGTGCATAGCCCAGGTGACACTGCTGGGCAGACACTCACACCCACACCTTGGTGATGAGGACACAGGTGATGGGTGTGTGAATGCCGTCTTTCACGAGGGCCTCCCAGTGGAGTTACAGTCTGCTTGTCCTCAGATGACCATCTGGCCACCCTGTGCTCTAGTGTTGTAGCAGGTGGCCCCACCTAAAATGTTACCCCAGCATCTGTTGTATCAGGTGGCCCTACCTAAAATGTTACCCCAGCATCACAACCTACTTGCTCTGCAGCTCACGATTGCAGAATATTCTGAGAAGCAGTATATGATAACTTTGGAAGAAAAATGGTCCTAGTTTTCCCTCCCCCTACACTTTCCAGCCTGTGCAGTGCCATCCTGAGGTGTGGCTATGTGACTGTGCCCTTCACCCTCCTGCTCTCTGTGTTAGCTCCGAATAGTTGAGTCAAGCAATTTCACAGTGCTTCACAGGGAAAAAGACGTTACTTAGAAAAGTAAGAGAGTGCTTTAAAATCTATAATGAATGAAGAAGTTTCAGGAGCACCTGATAGATGAGGAGCCTGTTAGAAGTTGTGTCTCTGGTGGGTACATGTCAGCTGCCCCGCTGTTGTTGGGGTTTTTGCCCTGCCTGGTCCTTGTTCTGTCTAGTTCCCACAAACGTTAAGTCCCAAAGAAATCACACAGAGGTCTACATTAGTTATAAACTGATTGGCCCAAGAGCTCAGGCTTCTTATTAACTCTTATAACTTATATTAGCCCATTATTCTTATCTATGCTAGCCACGTGGCTCAGTACCTTATTCAGTGAGGCAGTCACATCTTGCTTCTTCTGTGGCTGGGCCAGGACGGCAGAAAGAGCTTCCCTCTTCCCAGAATTCTCATTGCCCTGCCTCTACTTCCTGTCTGGTTGTCCCGCATATACTTCCTGCCTGGCCTCTGACCAATCAGAGTTTATTTAAAATATAATTAACAGAATGCAGACAATTGTGCCACACCACCCTGCCACACTCCCTCTTGACCCGCAACAGAGCACAGCCATGTTCTAAAGACTGTGCATTGTGTGGTCAGTGGCACCAGTTTAAGAAGTAGTTGGCATTTTTAGATACAAAGATATAAAGCTCTCAAAGAAAAGAGCTACTCAGAAGTACTTGGTTTGGACACTTGACATAGTAGCTACCAGATGACTTAGTCATAAGCTCTGGCAGGTAATTTTGCATACATTGGGAGAATTCACCATGCTTGCATCAGGAATCACATGCATTAGGAACATTCACCATGTGTGTATCAAAGGAAACGCCTCTGGTTTCAGTTAAGGGTTTATTTACTTCACAAATAAGCAGAAAATTGCCACAAGTGCTTAGTCGAAACAAAATAATATGGAGGAGATAGAATTCTATACTATGAAAATTAGAATTTATATTACTGCTCAAAAATCTTATGAATTAAAGATAGGCCCTCTATATTCTGATATTTTAGGGCAAGAAAAGATACGACGTATAAAAAGTAATTACAGCAGAGTGGCTGCTGAACAAATCTCTTATTCAGGTCCACAAACCTAAAACCAGAAATGATGTGGAAATATTTTTCTTCCTGCTGATGGTGTGGTTTTAAGAGAAAATGCTATAGAGGGTGTTTTTGTACTGCACTGTTATTTTAGAATGTTTTGAAAATGTTTTGCTTAAAGAATCATTGGCCCAAAGCACCCTAGTTTGGGGCAGTCAAGCACATTAACTGAAATGGTGCACATTTAGGATTTTCCTTATTGATACCTGTAAAGACAACATTATGTTTTGGTCCTCTCCCACTGTACATGGGGCCTAAAGGATGTTTGCTGGAAACTGGTCTTTGAGAAGAGACATGGCGGCTAACACACAGTGACTGAGTAATACTAGAGACAGTTATTATCTTTCTTATCCCGTAAAGTGGGATTAGCAGAGGGGGTAAAGCTCGGTAGATAAGCATGTGTTTGACATGTCTGAGGCCCTGGGCTCAATCAGCAGCACCAAAAAATATTACTAATGCATGGTGTATTTGTTGCAACTATAAAATGAAGTATCAAATCAGTAGCACAAGTAGAGTGTATGCTTATTTGGGGGTGCTTAATAAATTATCACTTCCTTTCCTTAGTGGTTCTCTGATTTGAGAATTACAGAAACTTAATATTCAAGACACTAAATCAACCCTCTGTGCCACAATAACTCAACACAGATGTGATTAAAAGTCATGAACAGATGCTCTTTCTGTAGAATGAGGAACACTTGCAGCCATCAATGCAGGCCTGGGTTGTAGTTAAGGATAGGGTACCTCTGATAAGAAAGGGAGAATAACATAAACACACGTATTAATTCTAAGGTCTGGTTTCACCCCACTTTCATACTTAGGCCTGTGAAAACTCTGTCTTGTTTGAAATTTATTTGAACAGGCATACAAGGCATCTATATGATTAATCCCTTTTGTTCAAAGATAACACAAGATAACCAGGCTGGTATCACAAAGAGCTCTGATTCTGAGCTTTGAGAACAACTGCAAATATCAGTTATTAGGGGCTCTTTTCTCTTTCAGTTGAATTTTTTTGGGGCTAATTCAGATTTTCGTGCTCTTCTCTTCAACCAAGTGGTAGGCCAGGTGAAGGGCACTGAGTGAATCCTGGAGGAGTCACCATCAGGGAAATACTTCTGACTTGACAGTCTGGAGTCAGTCTGAGACGAACTGGAACTCGTAGCAAAAGTAAGCAGAATTTATTTCACTTCTGAAGGGCCCTGCATACTTTCTGCTACTTCCAAATCTTGGCTTTTACACTAAGATGTTTAGTCCTGACTATGTTTCTTCCTTATTTTCCCCTGTGCAGAGATGGCACCCTGTTGCCAGGGTGAATTCCTTTTCAAATGCAGCCCTGTTTCCAGCAGTTAGGCCTTCCTTGATCCACTGATGAGGCTGACATTTGCTATGTAGGAGCATTGTGTTAGAGGTCTTTAAAGGCTCCCGGTGTGTGTAGGGGAGGGGGCAGGGTATCTGAGGTCTTGTTTGTGTGTTCACTTTTATTCAGAATTTATTCAGGATTTTAATCATCCCTAGGAGAAAGATTCTCACTCTGGAATCTTAAAAATAAGTAAGAGTTTTGTCATGAAAAGCAAATTGTCTAGAAAAGCTTATCTCTGCAAGGAGATGGCACACGACATCACTAAAATGCACCCACCTGCTTATTTCTATACTTGGAACTGTTTCTCCATATTTTATGAGGTTTGAGACCAAGAGGGGTTCAATAACACTCTGACAGAAACTTTTTCCAACAGAAAATATAATCATAATTTGGCCTGTGTCAAGAGGCATATTCAATAAACAAAATGTATGAAGTATAAATGACTATTCCAGCCAGGCATGTGTGGTGGTGCACACCTATAATCCCAGCACTGGATGATCAAGAGGGGTTCAAGGACCCCTCAGCTACATGAGACCTTGTCTCAAAAAGAAGGGCTAAAAAAAGCAGAAGGGAAAGAAGGAAGGAAAAAAGAAGGAAGGAAAGAAGAAATTATATTCTAGTAAAAGCTGAAAATTGAGGCTGTATCTCTTAGCTGCTGCTAATGTGTTTTGTAAATCCATCCCTAAGCTCAAATTTTGCCCTTGGCTTTCTAGCACCCATCATTCCTCGGGGCTACCTTGACACTAGCATTCTGACAGACAGAATGCTCACCTGAGCTGTGCCTTCACCAGAAGGCTGTGCAGTCTGGTTCATGCTTTTCCTTTTCCAGAGCAAGAAACAAAGAACGGGAGAAATCAATCATTCTCCTGGCACCTTTTAATTAGACACTTGGCATTCGCTCATTTCTAACCCGAGATTTAATCCAAAGTCATTGGCTTTAAATTTCCTAGGCCCTGGGTTTTTCTAGCAGACATTTGCCGCATGGAACTGTTCATAGTGGCAAAAAGTTGGGCAGCTGCCCAGGCACTTGCAAATCCCACACCCAGTGACTTGTAGTAAGAGAAATGTCCTGTCTGAGCTGTCCCAGACACACAACGCTGCTGTTCCTGGTGGTTCATACAGCTCCTGAAGATCACAGTCAGGAATTTGGGAAACTCCCAGTCCTCTGAGCCTCAGAGTGTGGCAATGCTCACACAGAAGCTTGGACAGAGTGGCCCCGAGTGTAAGGTAGCAGGAGCCAAGCACCCAGGGTGAGCCTTGGGCCAAAACTGGTTGTGCAGACTTGTGTCTTTCTGTACTTAGGGCTTTGGATTATGGTAGGATGGACCAAGATGCAAACAGTCTGTCTTGAATAATTGCTCTGCTGGGGCTGAAGATGAAGATGCTTGTCCCAAAGTGACGTTTACCTGTCATTCCCTTTACTGTGTGCCTGCATGCTGTGTGAACATTATCTAACAAGCATTGGCTTTTGTTTTCTGCTTTGTTTCTCAAGAACTGGTTCTCTTTCTAATCAACATCCATAGATGTCTCAGGAAGTGAATCCTCTTTCCTCTTATTATCCTCAGGATGTTACATTCCAATTTTATAAAGCTTTATTTATCTGGTTTCCCCTGACACACATGTGCACAACTGAGTATCACATAACAGGTTCTCTTTTGTATCCCATTCCACACATAACACTGCACATGGTAACAGGGTGCTTGGTAGAATACAGAATGGATAGATGGGTGGATGGATGGAGGCACTGAGGATGGGGAGATTGTGTGTGTGTGTGTGTGTGTGTGTGTGTGTGTGTGTGTGCATACAGAAGGGGAATAAAGGAAATCTGATGGCTCCAAAGCAGACCTAGCCCTGCTTGACCTTGTGACACATTCATAACTAAGACCAAAAAATGCCTACTTGGTTTTCAGTTTAGACCATCATACATTGTTGTGTGGGTTCCAAGAGGAATCATGTATCTTCAAAGTGTTGCTTTTGACATCATCTGTCAGTGAGTGTCCTAGGCTTTGCATTTAGAGCCATGCTTCGCAGATCCCCAGGAGAGGGAATAGGCAAGGCAGACAGTAATAATGCCTGACACCAAAGATACGCCAAGTGGTTCTCACGGTGTATGTGGAAGGATACCTGCCCACATACCCAAAGACTGGTTTGGCTTTATGGTGCTCTAGTAAGTGATTTCTTTTTTATTTATGGTAGATTTGAAGTTATATAGTAAGCGATTTCTTAAAGAAAACCCTAAAGGAAAAACCTTTTAAATGGCCAATCTGATTTAGTCCATCTCCATGTTCATTTCTCTTTCAAAAGATGTTAGATAATTCTTAAAGGCCATTTCCAGGTTAAACTTGGCAGTTTCTCTCCCTGTGTACTGAGTCTCAGGAGGAGAACTATCTGTAGACTCCTACTGATCTTCTACCTGACCGGCCCCTGTCCTGCACCTCAGTTGTACTCTTGCTCTTTAGAGGGGGTCGCAGGCAGCATCTGCACTCACTTTCCAGATAAGATACGAGACTTACGCTGCTCTTACTAAGTGGGAAAATAGTGTTGCCAAAGCGAAGCCAGCAACAGAATAAACAGCTTTATGTGCAAAGTGTTCCCATGTTAGCCTGATATGCGTACATGATGGCACACCAGCCACTCTGTCCTCGTCTCTCTTCGCCATCCCAGGGGAGGGTATTTGTCCTCTGCACTTTCCCTCCCATCTGTGGACTCTTCTGTGAGAAGAGCCATTTCGTTAAGATAAACTGTTAACTTTGAAAAGTAAATAATGCATAAACAAGGGTGACTCTTTAGAAAATGTTCCCTTGGGCTCTCAGACCTTTGGACTTACTCCATGTGACTTTGATAGACATCCATGGAAATGCCTATGAAAGCGCACTTTCACCACAGAGAAGATAAAGGGGTTCAGCTGCAGCAGAAGCTCAGGTTTGAGGTCTAAGGCTTCAGTGGAACCCCAGAGACACATTCCTCAATGTATTTTGCAGAGAATGGAATCTTTGAAAGGGTGCACTATAGAACACCCTTGCTACCGGCCTCCAAGCAGCCAGGATATGGAGCCAAGATGGCCGCCTAGAATTGCTATGAGGAAGTCTCTGACCATCCCTGCCATAAACTTCCAGATTCAAACTCAGTGAGTCTGAGCTGGAGTTCGTTCTCCAGATAGTCTTGGGCTTTAAGCACTTAGATGGAAGGATATGGTGTTGAGGGGAAGAAATATGGATGCTCAGGTCCTATCAAAAGTATTTGTGTGTCTTTGTCAAAATTGATGGGAAAAGACAGCCTGTGAGACATGCCACCTCAGGTGCAGAAACCAAATGTCCTGGGAGGAGACAGTGTCCACAGATACACCCTAACATGTTGTATCTACATCTAAAACCAGCAACTTTTTCTTTTCAGTAGTACTGTTATACTTTGTTTGGAATTTATATACAATATTTGCAGTTATTTATGAGGTACAATGTGGTAATTTAGTATATGGATAAGTTGTAGGATCATCAAATGATATAATTGATACATCTATTACTATGACTACTTCTTTGTATTGAGGACACTTCAATTCCTCCTTTAGCTAGTTTAAAATAAGTATCAGTTAATACTATGGATACTCTGATGTGCTGTAGATCCCCAAATCCTTTCTTGTTGATAGGAACCTTCCACCCTCTGATGTTCCTACACCTATACATCTGGCCAGCCTCTGGCCACTGACCGCCTCATTCTCCACTCTTAAGTTTGGCTTTTAGAATCCATAAGCAAGTGATATCACATCACATTGGTCTTTCTAGACTGACATGCTCCAGTGAGCACAATGTCCTGGAAGTCCATCCCTGTGGTCACAGGGGACAAGGACTTCCTGTCAAAATCAACATCTTTTAAAGAGACAGAGTGAAGGACATAAAAGTCTAAATAAGTTTATATCGGATAGAAGAAATAATTTCATAAGCGATTTTACTGGACATTTTATACTGTGAAAGGTTCGCCTGCCTGATGTTTGGATTCTGAGATGTCTTAGGAATCACAGGAGTTAAATCTTTGTTTCCAGCTGTTCCTTATTTGCTTCAAGACAGAGTTCAAGTCATGTTCCTGTAATGAAGCAATATTAATAAAAACTCAGAGACAGATATTGGGGTTCAATCTGAAGACCAGTAAAGCTAAGCAGCCAGATACCGGCTCTTACCTCAACCTCAGTCCAAAAATAGTGATCCTGCCTGCAGAAAACTTCAGAATGAGACTGGGACTGAGAGCTGTCTCCTCCTGTTTTATAATCCTCTCTAGTTCTGGGATTAAGGGCATGCACCACTACTGCCTGGTTTCTATGACAAGCTAGTATGACTACTGGGATTAAAGGTGTGTGTCATTGTGGCTACTGGGATTAAAGGTGTGTGTCATTGCTGCCTGGTCTATAAGGCTGGCCAGTGTGGCTGNATCCTCTCTAGTTCTGGGATTAAGGGCATGCACCACTACTGCCTGGTTTCTATGACAAGCTAGTATGACTACTGGGATTAAAGGTGTGTGTCATTGTGGCTACTGGGATTAAAGGTGTGTGT